>JAOBAY020086532.1:0-10419 GCA_025331085.2 Zoanthus sociatus
ATGAGTACCAGCATTTGCTGGGAGCTAACCTGTGATGGATTAGTGTCCCGTCCAGGGGGAGTCAAAGACTCTCATCCTCTTAACGCTACAGAAACCGGAGATAAGCGCCGGCTCCATGGGCCACTAGGCTCGTAAAGGATTTAGCTTAAACAAATTAGTTTATTTTTAATTTCTCGGCATTCAAATAATTGTATTTCAAAGTTTGAAACAAATAAGTTTTTAATTATTTATGTTCAGCCTTTGCTTCTTTTTCACTTGCTATGTATGAGATCTATTGTGGCTTTAAGCACACTAGTTATGGCGCGCTGTTGTTTGTCTGCCACAAAGATTGCGCGAGGTTGAACTAGAGAAAGAAAGATTGAGAGAGAGAAATATTGAAATTTTTCCTGGAGTCCCCGCAGTTTTTTTTATTTATATGAGTCCTCGACATTTAAATATTGTTTTAAACACTTTTATATTTATAAGAGTTTAGTATAAACCTACTAACGGTCTAACACGCATGCTGCATTCTGATTGGCTACTCTACTAGAGGTCTATTTGTGACAGCCTACTTGTAGAGAAAAGATGGCGGATCAAAATAGTAATGAGCCCCGTTTTGCTATAATATCAGATGATTTCATCATTAATTTATTTGTACGTCCTTTTTTGACCGATCAGTAGGTTTTAATCTCGTACCCAGATCTCACTGAAAAAGAAAAGTGAGATCACTTTTTTCACTTTTTTTTTCAGTTAGATCTGGATAAGAGATAAAGTAGGTTTATACTAAAACAATTAGACCTCTCGGCATCTTGGACTACGAGTCTAAATAGCCCATTCGGCCTACGGCTTCATGGATTATTAACTAGTAGTCCATTCGTCCTCGAGGTCTAATTGTTAAATATGAAAAAAATCTAGGTTGAAAACAATGACCTAAAATAACACAATAAATAAAAAAATTATTCTTGCCTTCGCTGAATAAAATGCGCACAGCGCATAGTCACACGGTCTAGTGACTTTAATTATTTTGCCAATTTTTTATCAGTTCCACCCCTCCCCCCTCGTATTTTCTCATGTGCTTCGTGATTTCTGTTTTTGACCAGGAAACTACAGAAAAAAAAAATGTTATTCCTAGTTGTTTCTATCATTCATAGTCCAATGCTCTGTACACCGTTTTTAAAACTTATACCAATAACACCACTTTTACTGCAGGCACTTCCCTTTTACTTGCCAGCATGGAACCATTAAAAGTAATTCCATTCATATAAAGATTATCTAGCTCAAGCGTGCTGTTCCATTTCCTGTCGACCTCGCTATATGAATTGGCGTAACAGTATTAAGAGTATAACTAAAAGATCAATCTTGTTATTGATCGACTGAATATTTTTTGTATTTTGTCACATCAGCTAATTTGTATAATTCCATCACTACTTCTCCATGGCCTGAATATACTCGAATCAACTCCTTGAACGCTATTTACGGCCATTTACCACTAAGCTTTAACCCACGCACAAAATCTTCAACGAGAAAAATTTCAAAATCCTGCAAAAAATTGCTACTTTCCGTTTTTGAGTTGGAAGCGAAAATGTGGGACGGGAGTCGACACGCTGCCACTGCTCTCGACACGGTACAGTACAATCAATTTTTGGAGTCTTTTTCCCATTTTTTGAGCATTGAAATGATTAAAGTGATTTGTTTTCGTAAACTATAGCAAATCCCACCAGTTCTTGAAATCTAAAACGGGTTATGATGAAAAACATATATACAATTGTGCCGGTGTCTGTGTAAAATGATTTGAGAAAAATGTTTTTCATACTTTGGTCTATACTGTCGGTGTCAGCGGCTTTTAGTCAATCATCGGGCGACTGTCGCGAGATTCATGTCGCTGATAGAACTTTCTTGTAAGAACAAAGAAAAATAGTTCGGATACCAACAGTCAGCTGAACCTGCATTAGAAGTTATAAATATAAACGAAGTTGTGGTAGATGATGTATTTAAGCTGATAACTCATCAGTTAATTGACACATTATGCTTATCATCTGTTCTAATCAACCTGTTGATTGAATCTTGTGGCGCTAATGTCTTTTTAGAGTTTTTGTTCCCTGTTGAATGACGTATCTCAGAGGAGCGATGCTAGCAGCAGCCGTGTATTTAGAACTAACAGGCATTGCTAAAGCTGCCAGCAAGTAAAACGCTTTTTTGTCTCAAATGTTTGCAATTTGTTAACGTTAAATTTCAACTGAAAAAAAAATGACTGTAAAAGCAATGGTAAAAATAACATAACCAATGTTTGACTGATAAACAATTAAGTCATGATTTGCACAACATTTTTGTCCACACTATTGTAACTCTTCCAATATGCATGGGTCTAGTACCCATACTTCCCAAGTGAGCTACAACTGACGGGTCCGACCTGCATTTGAACATCAACAGCCGCTGACCAGTACGAAAATTTGCACTTCCCATCTAATCTTTTTTAAAACGATTTCAATTCAAGTGCCCATTGCTTTAAATAAGTATTAGAATACACAATGGCAAGCTAGCATTTCTTAACAGTTCTTACCGTGTGTAGTGATATTTTTTGGAAGTTGGCACTTGGAAAAAGGAGATAAAAAACAAATAACCTTGGTTGTATCACACGTCGCGTTTCAGCATCTGATTACCAAATTTTTACAGCAGCATGCCAAGGAAACGCGCATGGGCAGTACACAGCTAGTGCAGGATGCCTCTTATACTACTAGCAACAAAAACGTTCTCATATTTTGTTTTACCCTGGGCTGTGCGCTAAATAAACAGCATAGTGCAGGTCAAACTGAGATAAAGCTTCGCCATTCGCAATATATTTACATTTGTATCAGCGTGAATGACCAGCATGCATTGAGAGTTCTTGGGAGGTATAAATAGAATGTGATTGTTTTTCACTGAGTCGGAGAATAATCGCAAAACTGCATTGCTTGGGTAAGCGAAAAGTGATTTAAAAGATATAGTGACATTCTCGCTGTATTGGAAGATTCATAAAGATTACACTTTCATGGTTTTGAAATGGAAACGAGAGTTTTAATAAGAAGGAGTTTAATGGATAAATTTTGTGTCAAAATGTACTGTAATCAAATTTACGAAACGTGTTTTAAATACAATGACGATGAATGGCATTTGTAAAAAAATGTTCAAAGCAAAATTCTGCGGAAAGCACTGGAATATTTACGTTCGGTATTTTACTCAATAGATTGACTGAAACAATCTTCTAAAACCACAGTAATTTTAAGCATATAATATATAATAGGAGTGAATTCCAATTCGGTCTGTAATCATAAGAGTGCTTAATAAAATCTAGGCCCAGTTAAGGTTAATCCAAGGGAATCTTGGATCCTGGATTCCACACTGTGGATTCCAGATTCCATGTTTGTGAATTCCAAATTCCACGGCACAAAAGTGGCTGGATGCCTGATTCCAAAGTCCTGTCATTTCGGATTCCACAGGCTAAAATTTACCGGATTCCGTATTATCTCACATAGATGAAAAATCGGACTTCTGTGAAGACAGGAGTCCGATTTGTTAATCATGAGTATGATTACTGACTGAATTGAAAGACACGAAGTCTTGTTATCATTTAATCATAATTATTATTATTTCTAAAAAAAAGTAGAATTTGAAAGTTTGCTGTACGCGGTATGATAGGCCCGAAACTTTTCGGCAACTTTTCAGATTTTCGCCAACTGATAGTATTTTCGGCAACTGTTGATATTTTCAGCACGTTTAAAGATTTTGTTTTTTACCTTCTTGCAACATTTTTCAGCTTTCGATATAAAGTTTGACCCAATAAACTTTAGAATAATGCTCATGGCCGCACGGGACCCTAGGGGAATTGTTTTATACACGTATACGACTCCATGAGGTCAGAGGTATCACGTGGGGACACTATATTGAACCAATTATGAAGTCACTACTGCAGTTTTTAAGATGGCGGACACAAGTAGTTTTTAAAATTCCAACTCAGGTGGATCTGAAAATGAAGACCCAGTTAATCCAGTTGCAGAAACTAAAAGGCTACGGTACGTCTTTCTGCTCCAGAAAAAGCTAAAATATCTCGAGAAAGAAAAATTCAGACAACTTCAACCTTTAAAACGTTTAAGCCAAAGCAAGTAAAAAAAAAACGCAAGTCGATCTTTTTAACTTTTAGAAAATTTGGCACTTTTATAGGCAACTTTTTAAGACCTTATCGGCAACTTGTGGCTAGGCCTAGCGGTAAATTGAGGAAATAACTACTGTACCAAGGCCGTAGGCCTCTGGAACGGTCTAAGAATGCAGCGATATCGGCCGATGTTACATTTGTGCCTGTGAGCCGCAGCCCGAAAGTAACGTGGGCTCTGTCAATGCCGAGCGGCCAGCGATTACTTAGCTATTAGACCCGAGAGTATGGACTAAACATATTTCATAAAACTCTAAGCCAGATACGGTCATACTGCACAAAGTGGTTCTAGTTGAAAATTTAAATTGGAAAAAGAATTTACAAAGTTCCTCCATTTTGGAAAAGGCCCCTGCTTTGGCGGGTAAGTTGTTGTTGCTATAGTGGTTGTAAACTATGTTATGATTGGTGGATTCAGCTGAAAATACATAAATGATTGGCTCAAGAAACTGTCTAATTACAGGTGTCCGATTACATGTAACTATCCGATTGCACGGTCCGATTATAATTTTGCATATTAATTAGTGCAAAATACAGCAGATTATGCACCAATCACATTTGAGAAAATTGTAATGATTGTGATTTAAAATACAATATTGTGATAATAATAATAATATTGATAATGATATAATAATAATAATAATAATAATAATAATAAAATTATAAATAATGAATAACATTAATTCTGGGTAATGTTAGCAAAGAAGCAAAATATATTCGGGGTGGTAGCCTGCGCTGTAGACACTCTATTCCTCTTATCGACGGTTGCAGGCTATCGGGGTGGTGGAAGCGGAATTTTGAACCATAAATCACGCTTGAGAAATGAGCTAATCACTGACACTGTGTTTTATGTTTGATTACGTATTACTATTAGGAATTATGAATCATGAACGACAGAAAATGAACCATGAATCATATGGAGTTTCATAGCTAAAATGATCTCCACCCCCGAATCAATATATTTACTTGCAACGGCTCAAATTTTGATATCTGTAATTTCATCGTCACCACCATTTTCAAAAACGGGAAAAATTCTCCAAAAATTGATTGTACTGTACCATGTCAAGATTCAACTCGAGGATAGAAATGCAGCAATTTTTTGCAAAGACTGCAGGATTTTTAAAAATTGTTCTCGTTGAAGATTTCGTGCAAGGGTCAAAGCTTAGTGGTAGAGAGCGGTCAAGGAGTTGATCCGACTATAATCAGGCAATGGAAAGCAACTAAAAACTACAGAAAGTACAATCGAGCTTCCATCATCATCAACTCCGCGGTCGCCTCTAACCACCTTTTGAAAATATGCAGGCACTTGATTTCTCCGATCTATAATTTTTTGAACATTGCGTGAACATCATTTTGGTTTGATGGAGTACAATAGTTTTACTCTGTTTTTGTTGGATTGAAAAACATTTTTACATTACCATTTTTGGGTATAGACTAGATTAGTTAGACTCCATGTACTAAGTTCAGACACCCACCTGGTTCAAGTCACGTATACGTTCAAGGTTTAGAAATTGTCCTTAACTTACTTCCGGTATCAAAAAAATCTCGGTAAGGTAACGGAAGAAAGATGCCAACTTCCTGACAGTGAAGGTTCTTGGTATGGAGTCCGTTCTTTGCCGCCTCCTCCTACGCGGAACGTATCTTATCGTAACATCGCATACTGCAGGAAATATTTTGTCTAAATATTTGTTGTCTGAGCCGTAGCCCAAAAATATTTTATAAGAAAAAATATTTGCGCTATAAAGAGTCGGAATACTGCTGTTTTATATAAGGACAATTAATTATTAAGTTATTTGTATACTGGCTTGCAGAACTTTTATGATTATGAAAAGAAAAAGTTAAACATGATAGAAATAAAGATGATTTTGAAATAACAACAAAAAACACCGGGAAAAAGATTTAAGCTATCGGTTTGTTGATCTTTGGGAGAAGGCGTAATGGAAAAAAGGGTTGGTCTCATTGCCAACGCACTGTTCTGTAAACACAGTGGTTTATAACAGTTGTGATGGCGACCGCACCACTCAGAGTAACCGGAAGCAGTTCAGGTGAAAACATGTGCTCCCATTTCCACAAAATTCTGAAAGAGTGCGAATACACTAATGTGCGCCAAAGAGTTTAGGCAAAATTAGCAGCTAAAAAAATCTTATTTTTGTGCGCCAATCATTTCCTAGAAGCGGTTATAATGTACCAACTTGTAATCCAATTGGTGATATCACGTTTGAGGTCTCATACTGTTTTCGTTTTAAAAATTAATGAAGGCCAGCACAGCATGACAGTGTGAGGGGGATCAGGTTTAAAATTGGTGTCAATACCAGCTCACCTCACACTCACAAGTTCAGTTTGATTGCTGATTACATGCGCTACTCCATGGGAATTGATGCGACATCATAAATGACCTGGGGATTGCTGTAAAACAATAGAAGAGGTCTCCACTAATAAAGTCTTATCATCATTTTCAGTTGATCAAAACAAATCAAGGACGCAGAGAAAAATACAGATTGCGTTGCATCCAAGCAAGATGAATTCGCGTCCCTCCAAATCAGCTTTAATAAGTCTTCTTCTGGTGCTTTGTTTCGGTTCACTCACCGCCAAACGACTGCGACTGCCGATTCCAAAATCTCTAGTTGTTTTGGACTCCAGCGGGATTGATGTTATAAGCGACGCAGTTTCTCTTACTGAAAGGTCAGGAATATTTTCCAAAGATCATTATTTCGTTAGGCGCATTGCCATTGTCGAAGCCGCTATGAACAAGACATCAAACGAGGGAGGACTCTGGAGAATCGACCGATGCGCGTTTACCGGAATCACTCAAAATCGTCGAAAATACAGAAGGTTAGTCTCTCTTCAGAAACGAGTACGCAAAACATATGGGATTACTTGGTCAAGAATACGACATTTTGACCTGAGAAGACCGATATACTCGGTGCTTGCTGTTCGTTTGTATCTTGAAATATCAATGCCTACCATACCAAGAAGACTGCGAAGTCAAGCGCTGCTTTTCAGCCAAGAATATCACAAATGCGCCGATCTCTCCTCGGGAGGAATTGACCCGGCCACCAGAGCATGGCGAGAGAGAAGATTTATCAGAGGTAACTTAATCTTTTAATGATTTGAAATTCTGATAGAATGCTATTGTTTTATTAAAGAAATATGGCTCAAATAAGAAACAAATAGGATGGTTTTCTAGAGTAATAACAAAACTATTCGCTGTTCGTTTCTTATCTGGTAATGTAGAAAGTTATTCAAACGCGGTTTATTTCTTCACCCTTAAACCGGAAACCCACACAGCTCGAGTTTTTACTAAGATGATTTAATCTATCGTTTTATCGCTAATATTTAAGAGTTTCTCTGACTTTATTGCAAAAAATAACAGAAAACAAAACGCAACAGTGAGCTGAGTCTTAAAAATGCTTCTGCCTTAACTTAGAATGCAATTTCTTCCTTGGTTTAATATTAATATTTTTAAAACTGTTTCGACCAAGTTTGGGTTTAAAACAAAACCAAATAAAAAATCCTGCTTTGGCTTGCCTTCGTTTTTTGACGACCTATATCAAAGGTTACATGTGTCACTGAGAGCTTTAGGAAATGAGAGCAAACCAAGGGCAGAAGGTCGTCGTACTTCTGGTTGTTGTTGCTCGACACTACATTTTTATCGCTCGTGTTTTGGTCAGCAAGGTATGTGTAACAACCAGTGAGATTCTTTTTACCATAATTATTGATATACATTCTTTTGTTTTAAATTGTTATTAAATAGGAGTTTAGAAATTAACTTTCTTTAACTACTTAGTCGTAAATCAAGTAACTGAGTATTCGATTCTGTTGACGTGATTTCTATTTGGTCAATACATCAGTTATTGTTTTTCAACTTGTCTTTTTATAATTCTTTCGTGGCAATCATTTCTCAAGTTATTGTTTTATACCACAACTGGGCGAAGTATTTTATTTTAAAAAGTAAAAATTGATAGCTTCCGTTACTTCGTTCACTTAACTCAAACTGTACTCTAGTAGGAACTCTAGTAGGAAGAAATGGAATTAGAGAGATATTGAAGTATTTCGCAAGCATGCTGAAGAAGACCGTTTATCTTTTTCCCCTAAAGCAAACAAAAGTTGTTTGAAGTGCCTTATCAGTTAGAAAGCCAAACAAGAATTTTTTTTTTCAGAAGAAAATCACATTATTTTTTAATCCTGAAACAAATGTTTTTCAGATGTGAATGAATCACACAATGCCTGTATATTCTCTGTTCAACGTTCCTTTCTTCCTGGCGTAGTTTTACCAGAAATATCTAAGAACAAGTTTAACTAAAATATGTGAAAAAGAAGTTATTTTGTTTTTCAAAACTTGTGGCTGTGCAAGTTGTTGCATGTGCAGTAATTGGTTGTAACAGCTCAAATCAGCATTGATGAATATGAAAAGAAGATTATGTGCCATATAAATGCCTATAAGGCTATATTGAAATCTACATTCCATCTTAACTAAAGCCACTTTATTATTATTTTAAAATCAGAACGTCTAAGACCTAAATCTTATTTATATTAAGAATATCTTTCCACGATACCACGAAGAAGTTCAGCTTACTTTTTTTAGATTTCTTAAAACATTTTTCTTGCCTCGAACATCCACTTAGATGTAGCTATTCAGTGCTTATGGCACGTGCGACCTTGATCGACTCATCGAAAGGACGTTAAGAACCTTTTTTATCGGAAGAAACTGTTTATCCAAATGGTTTAGTTGTTGAAATTATTGTTGTGAGGTTTCCTTATCCTTTAAAATGATTTCGAATGACAGCTGTTGAAATTCGCATCTGTTCAATCTATTAACTTTTCTGCTCTTGAAATTTTGAGCATGCCGCAAACTTCTAAATTCACGAAGTCGGCAAATTTCGACGTCTGGAGTCATACTGCACTGAAGCAGACACTTCTAGCGCAAAATCGCGAAATATTTTTGAGCAAAAGCAAGTTTGAAAAGTTTGTGTGATAAAGATATTGACAAGACTGTCGGCAAACCCTTTTACAGTTTGCGCAAAAGAACGGTCTCAACTCTATAATAAATAATAATAATAATAATAATAATAATAATAATAATGATGATGATGATAATAATAAAGACTTGATTTAGGTGTCAAGTCTTCTAGCTGGCTAGAGGCCTACTAACTGGGGACACCATCTTTACCACTCTAAGGTGGACGGAGACCTTTCACATGGCAGACGCACACACACTAACGCACATATGTCGCCAAGGGGTTACGGTTTAACGTCCTTATCCGAGAAGACGTTAAATTCTAACCATTTGCAGCTGTTAGAGCAAAGGCAGCACTTTCTCCTCAGTTGTTTTAAGACCCTGAGTGCTGGTCCGGCCGGGAATCGAACCCGAGCCTCCCGCACGATAGACTGGCAACTTACCAATTCGGCTAACCAGGTGGCTAATCAGGGCTGTGAAGAATTTTTGCCGCGATCATGACAAAACTTAAAAGTACCACCATGTTGTTTTCACTTAAAATAAATAATCCTTGTTTCCTGTTATATAAAGACATCGACAACAAGGCCGCGAACCAGAGCTGACTTTTTGACCTGCTGTGTGTTCAAGTATCAAAAAGCATTTAATCTTTTTGGCAATGAAATGAAGACACAATAAGTTCTGTTAAATGTAAGCTGCTTTGTGGTTAATACAGTTTTCAAACTTGCTATTTGTAACGCGGAAGAACAGTTTTATATACTGAATTAAAAATTCATTGGCACTTTGTCAAATGGCAATCACAGACTTGCGTTAATATGAACTAGCCTTCACACGAAATGTTTCAAGATTACTAAATCCCTTTGCTGTCTGTTTGTCATAATCTCTGTTTACTCTCCAAACATTTTGGCATTAAACTCAATCAAACACTTGAAGCTAAGAAGTGAAACGTTTTTTCAGAAACTGAACGGACCAAAGTTTAAAAAACGTTCCCACGCCCACATAAATTCAATTTCGACGATTACTTTAAAGCCATTTTAAAAGTGCTTATAACAAATTTAACAATTTGATACACTCCCTTATCATGTTAATTCATTCGTAATGATGAAAAACACTTATCTCGGCCGGCTGTGCTAAATAAACAGAAATTTTCTAAATCCCAAATGATAACGTTTTGGTTTGTACCCCAAAACGTCATGTCACTAAAAAGGAAAAAATATTGGCAGTTTTGGATTCAATGCATTTTAGCAGAAGATTCATCTGAACATGTCATCGTTTGCCCAATTTTCAATTTTATTATAGTCGT
>JAOBAY020086541.1:0-18378 GCA_025331085.2 Zoanthus sociatus
CTGGCAGCAAAAGGTCATTCCAGTTCAACTGAGTTCTGTGACTTGTGAGTTTTTTACTTGTATCACATGTTGATCTCGTTTTATGGCATCAGTCTCGCGCGTCTAGTTATTGTAGATATCTACCACATTGAATAAAGTTGCTTTAAATGGATTTCAATTAATACTTGAATTAATATACGACTAAACGCTTGTAATGCTTGTCCTTATGGCAACATATGGTTGAAAAGAATAGCAGAAAAGAAGAAATTTTGAAAAAACGAGGAATTACCCAAAATGCAATATTTTAACCAATAATTGTCATTTTTTGCTGAAAATCTTGAAAAACAAGCTTTGGGCTTTGTCTTTTTACTAGAATACATTTATAAAATTCTCATTGCATCGTTGACAAGCTTCTAAAACAAAAAAATTGAAAATGCGTTAAGTAACCTTTGAAATTGTGGTTACCATGGCAACAGTATCATGTGCATCACAATGAAACATATATCAAAAAATTCCAAATAAAATTTTACAATAAGTCATGTAATTTTAACATTGTACTGCAATGTATTCCAAAGTTATTCATAGAAATATACTTGAGAGGGGGAGGGGGGACGGACGGGTCGGACTAGAAAGGGTTAACAGGACAAAACAGCTATCCACGGTTGCTGTTGTTACTTGCATTGTAGTTACACAGGTGAAGTCGGTTGTACACATGCGTGTAGTTTGTGACCAAACCGTGGAGTTAAGTATGGGTGGCTCGCTGTTTTCAAGTTTTACATTAGTAATAGTGCAGATACGAATACATTTCCTTTAAAACTCAAGGTCAATTTTCACGATTAAACATTCTCAAAAAGCAGGTATTGTCTAACGTTGTGAGTGATTATTTTTTTACTAAGACAAACAATCTTGCTTTTTTTCGTTCTCCTGAAGAAGGCCGAAGCCGAAATGCGTTAGGTCAATAAAATTTTAAATACGAAAAGACCATTCTCTTTTTGCACAAGTTATATGTAATATATATATGGAGCCTCAATAGCAATTTCTTAACCTTTTTTGCGACTGATTATGTTTTCTATTTCTTACTTTACATAGCTGAGGCAAAAGTGTGAGGAACTTCAAAGTGAAATTGATGCTCGAATGACAGTCGAAGTCCCTGCATCTCCCGATGCCGTATCGGTGGGAAGCAACAGCTCGCAAAAATGGGGACAAACCTCTGCCGTTTGAGCCTCTGCATGGTCTCAAAACGCAAATCCAAAGCAACTTCGCAACGAATTTTCATTAGCCTCTGTCCATAACATTTTTTATCTGACCTAGAGAAAAGATATAATCGATAGTTTCTTCAAGAGGAATTTGTGTGAACAAAGACGTGACGTCGTAAGAGACTAGAACATCATTATCATTGAGAGATCTAGTATCTAACCGTTAAGCAAAATCTAACGTGTTTTTAATAGAGTGTTCATTATCTGTTAACGGAGGCAGGTATGATGCAAGATGTTTAGCAGTTTGGTAATGAAATGTTCCACATGTACTGACGATAGGGCAGAGTTTTAGGTTGTCGGAAGTTATTTCTGAAAAGTCATCAAACTTGTGGGTTTTTGCAGTTGCGAGTAAGTAGGCAGGTTGGTTTGAAGATGGACGGATTTGATCGTATGGAAGAATGTTTTGGGAGTGTGGATTTTTTCGGAAATACGGTAAAGGAACTTTTGGAAGACTTGGAGATCAGATGTTGTATTATTGGATGTTTCCACATGTTTCCCATTAATTACACCTTCGTCAATAATGGCCTGTATTTTAGCTTTGTACACATCTCTGGGTAGAATGACGACAGTAGAATCTTTGTCGCCTTGTAAAATAACAGCGTCAGGGTTAGTAGACAGACTGTGAAGTTTTTTCCATGTATAATCGGGTTTGTGGAAAATGTTCTGAGCAAAGCGATTGATGGAGCAAGGAACGATCGGCAATCACAAATGCACAGACATCTCGTCAGTTGATGGGAGAAAATATGTTATTATATGTTATATATATTATGTTATTTCTATAATATCTTAAAAAGCTGTTGCAGCACACAGTCTATGTAAATGAATAACATATTAAGAAATATCTCTTTGTACAGTACCGTGCAGAGGTAACATACCAAGGCCCTTGGGTATCGGGTAGCGGGTCTCGGGTGACCCGAGGGTCAATAATTTTTCCAATATGTGCATAAATAAAATTGATTCTCGGGTCACCCGAAGTGTACGGTTTTGAAAGTACATTTAATATCAACTTGTTAGTCAATTTTTACACAAGTAAAATGTCAAGCAAAACCATAATTGTTGACTAACTATGGCAAAACTAAAGTTCTAACCCACGTATCACAAGAGGATTACAACCTTGAAAGTTTATCAAACAATAACTTGTTTCGTTATTTCATTACGATAAGGAACAATTGGCAATCACAGTGCCCAGACATCAGGCAGAAAATATGGAGTATCAGAGCACAATAAACAAACAAAAAACACAATGTATACCATCTTATAATCGGTAGTCATTTTATTTATTTCATTCTCTGTCCCTCAATATTCAGATTATAAAAAGGATGAAATACAATGACTCTGATTTCTCTAAATACTTAAAACGTCGAAAAAAACATATACGAAATACCATGTTTTACAAACTCACCTTCTTGCCAGTCCTAGTTAGTATAGACCTTTTCAAGGTTAACACCGCCATTTTGCCGGGGGTGCAAAACTACTGGGGCGAGCGCGCGGCCGAGCATGAAATGCAAATGGCGACACGGCTGAATAATCTGTTAACATGCCAAAACACGCTCGTTGTGCGGTCGGTTTTTGCGATAATGATAAAAGATATCCTGACCTTGCTTTTGTCAGATCACATGTGGAGAATTTAGTATATCACAAGTGGCCAACCGACCCTAAACTTGCCGAAATATGGCGAAAACAAGTGGCGAAGACTCGAAGTGATTCCTTCAATCCTTCCCCTGGTGCTAGTGGGACTTTCGTGTGTTCAAATCATTTCCCATGTGGACGAAGAACTCCTGAAAACCCTAAAACGGATTTTCCGTCTATTTTTATGACTGTTTCGGATTACCTGCAGAAAAAATCACCCAAGAAAAGGAAAGCGAACAAGTTACAAGAAGCTGGTTCTGCAAGAAGCCTGTTCCCTAGCTCCAAGGAGTCAAAGCAGGATCCTGAGGAGAGTGATAGTGATGATGAAGAAATGGAAGCAGATGCAGATTACTCCGTTTCAGTTCCAATGCAATTCGAACAGTTGACAAGAGAAATGGAAGTAAAAGTCTACACAGGTCTGCCATCACCGAAAGCATTCGAGTTCTTGTTCGATTATTTGAGCCCAAAGGCTCGGTTTATGCAATATTGGAGGGGTGGAAAACAAACAAGAAAAGAATCGTCTCAACCTCCCTCTCCTTTTGAGTTAGCAACTGGCTATCTCAAAGGAAGACCTGGGCCAGAGAGGAAGCTTCGACTTGAACAGGAGTTTTTACTGACTCTTATGAAACTAAGACTAGCTCTTCTAACTTTTGATTTGGGGTTCAGGTTCCATGTGTCAGCTTCCACTGTCAGTAGTGTTTTTATAACTTGGGTTAAGCTCATGTCCAAGGAACTCTCCGTTTTAATTGTGTGGCCTAGTCGACAACAGATCAAGAAAACCCTCCCATACTGTTTTAAAAAGCTTTATCCCAAAGTAAGATGTGTAATTGACTGTTTTGAGTGCTTCACAGAAACTCCAAGTGGACTTGACCTGGCAGCAACACTATGGAGTGAGTACAAGCACCACTACACTTTCAAAGTCCTTGTTGCCATCACCCCAAATGGAGCAATTTCATATGTTTCACCATGTTATGGAGGCAGGGCATCTGATATTTTTATTGTAAGGAATAGTGGGTTTTTAAAAATGATTGAGCCTTACGATGAAGTCATGGCAGACAGAGGTTTTAAAATCCGAGAGGACTTGATGATGCACATGGCAACATTATGCATTCCACCTAGTTGTGCATCATCTATGCAAATGCTACCACGTGATGTCAGAGAGACATCAAACATTGCGAATGTCAGAATTTATGTTGAACAAGCTATTGGACGGCTCAAAGTTTTTCTTATTCTGAAAAATGAACTGCCTATTACCCTGCTTCCCCTGGCTGATGATATTGTTCGTGTCTGCTGTGCATTGTGCAATTTGCTTCCACCACTCTGTGTTTGATATTTTTATTTACAAATATGCCAAGGTGACCACATATTCAGTTTAGAGACTGGGGCAGGTTCATTTGAGAACTGTTAACATGTCAATGAAATGTGAAACTACTACTACACTGTACATAGATGACATCGTTGTGTATTTCAAGGCATAAGAGCAATACCTTGCATTTTCTATTTCAGATTGAACAGTCCCCACAAAAGCTATCTAATGAACTTGGCTTTCTTTGAATGGAGGTCCTTCCATGAGTGAATGAAATGTTACTTTTTGTACAAAACAATTTTGTTTAAATTATCATGAAATACTGGTATATTTTCAAATCAAGTTGTATTTACATAATGTTAAATTGATTAAGGAATTGAAATTTGCTATTAGAAATGTGAGTAATTAACCATAGCAACAGGAATGTTCATACAACATTTTCATAACATTTCATAAAAAATGCATCAACAAAACAATACTAAACAATAAGTGGCTATAAAAAATATATAGAAATGTGTAAATAACTCTGACTTTTCTCCATGTCTAACTTAGTAGAAATAAAAATGCATCCAACATTCTTAAATTGTTTCTACATGTAGAAAAATATTACATGATGCAATTAAAACATTTTGTAGGTTATACATGTACTTCTTGGACTGGTGTATTAAAGTTCTTAACACCTTGTGAATCTATGATTTTGTCGATTTGATGTTTGGGATTAGTTACAGCTGTATGTGACCATGTGGTGAAACTTCTCCTTGTGAACAGTAATTAAAATTCAATGTACAGTACATGTATTAATCTGAAATGCAGTAATTACAAATTAGGTCTGCAGAACTTGTTATGTCCTCATGGTTACTGCACCAAGCATGGACAGCTTTTTTACAGACTGTGCAAACATGTTCTCCATTCACAGGGATACTCTTAAGACAACAAACTGGGCAGACATGATTTACAGTGTTTGAGTTATCAGTTTGTTCTTCTTCCTCAGGTAAGTTCAAGTCAAGTTCATCATCCCCAGCATCATGTATGTTTGCTGCATCAGCCAGGCAGCTCTGGCAAATCCAAGAGTCGAGTGCATCTGCAGAATTCACACTGAGTTCAGCACATGGCAAATGCCACCAAGTGCTGCAGCGGTCACAGCATACACTGTTTTCGTTTGCAGAATCACTTATTTCATCACTCTCCAAAATAACCTTGTCACACTTGGGGCACTCAAAAATGTCCCTGTATCCTAACAGGCAAGGTAACACAAACGATTTGTAAAAGAGAGTGATATTGTTCACAACTTTCAGACAAAATTCCAAGTCAAGTTCTACTCGTTCATACAATGGTTGGCCGCCCAGAGTCCAAACAATAAAGAAGCCATGATTGGCACCACAAACCCACATCTGAGCTTGCATTTGGGTGTAATATTTGTGCGAGCGTTTCAAGCGGGGCTTTCCATTAAAATCTTCAAGAAATTCCACACGGTCAAATGTCTTTTTTTCATGAATATTTTCATTTCTCACACTGTAGGGACATTTTGCTTCCAGTGTTGCCAGACCACAACAATGGCAAAAAAACAGGCCGTCCGGGGAACCCGCAAGGAAAGGGTAATCGGGTTTGATGAACAATCCACACTGTCTAAAGCCCTGTAGGCCACCATCATGTTGAGAGGCCACATCTGACATGAATGATTTTATGGCATCCTTTTCATGGGCATTCCCCCACTTTATCTGTGGCATATGTGAGACATCATCACTTTTATTCAACAGGCTTGACACCATTGAACTGTAAATGGGTTTTTTGTCATTGTCACTTTTTCTGTTGATGATTGTTTGAGCCTTGGTGTGAAATTTGTGAAAATTTGACGCAGTCACTCTCCCAACTCTTTGTTGATGCCAAGAGTCATTGTTACTCTGGCCACGAGTTTCAGTTTCCACCCTTTTCACTTGGTCACTCGTCATCTGACATTCTTTTAAAAAGAGTGGAGCGGTATGTTCCAATGGTTTTCCTTTCATTTCTTGGGATGACATGAAGCTAAGGGCTCTCTGAGGAAGAGGTTCGGGTAGGCCGTCATCTTTAGTGTGCTCGATAGAGTGAAGTAAACAAGCAGATGGGACATTCTCAATTACTCCATTGATAAGAGCTGACACCCTTTCATTGGTCAGCTGCCTATCCTGGGGCTTTCGTGGGTCAAAGTTGTTCTTTAAAGTTAAATTGGCTGCCTGCTGTTCTTTGGGACTGTCCTCCCGAGTCTTTTTGTCTTTACGAAAGACAAGATTTTTTATTTGAGTTGGAGCTACATCCTTTCTAGTTCCTTTGTTCCATCCTTGTGGAACGCTTGTACATGCAGGAGATATGTAAGCTTTCTTGTGTGCAAAATTTACTTTATATAGCAAAGCTATAACATGATTGCAAACTTCACCAGTACCTGCTGTACATGTACACCAAGAGGTTAAGATTTTGCATTCACTTTTTGTGCCCTCTAAACAAACCCAGACCTTATGCGGGTCATCACGAATTTTTTGTGAAGGGGATACAGAGCCTTTCAAGAACACATGCTTGCCGTTAATTGGGCATTTAGCAAAGAACACTGTGTCTACAAAGCCACTCATCCAATAAGAATAGGCCTTCTGATCTTTGTATTTTCCAATATAGTCGACATCTACGGCTTTAGTCCTCAAAATATAACTGAACAATTTGCCATCATCGACCTCTGGCCATTCCTTTACGTCGTCAATCCAAGCGTCACTCGGTAACATGTTTGGATCACTCTTAATTTCATTTTTAGTCAGCCTCCTTGAATATTCGTCTTTTATCTGCTGATAAATTTGCTCCTGGGAAAACTTCACAGGCACATTGAGTTCGTAGGCTCCAAACGCTCTAGCGATCAGCTCAGACTTTCTGCCCGTTTGCTTGAGTCCCCGTAGCGAAAGAAAATCCTTTAACGAGGAAACAGTCCAACCGAGGAAGTCGTCGTATTCAAGAACTTTCTCTGCTTGTCGAGGCATCACAAATAATTTTGTGGCCGCTCTACCGGAGTGGTAGAGGCAGAAATAGAAAAGGATTTCAAACTAACAGTTTCAGTACACGTGTTTTGATCCTAGATTAAGATGTTTCGATATTTCTTCGCAGGTAATTGCAACTCGATGAGTCAGCCATTTGCATTTTATTGTTTGGCCGCGCGCTCGCCCCAGTAGTTTTGCACCCCCGGCAAAATGGCGGTGTTAACCTTGTAAAGGTCTATTCCTTACACATTTCAAGGCATTGTTTTGCTGTGTTATGAAATAGAATAGAATCTTACACCTAGGCAAAATTGGAGGTCTCCAAAGCCAGATCGGACGGCGCCTTTGTAGCTTGGTAGGTTTGGCAAAATATTTTTCACGGTCACGTGAAAAGGCTGTTGATGAAAGATATTTTTGCAAAACAAATAAAATTTTGCTTAGTGCAAACAGGCCCTCAAGCTGCAAAGTTTGGGAGAATTATCGAGTGGCTTTGGTTTTCACTGATCTGCTCTCGAATTCTCCCAAACGTTCACTTCGGTTTTTCCCAGGCACAGAGAACATTTTTTATTTCTTAAATGAATAGTAACTATGTTTCTACCTAAATGGCCATTTGTTAGCTGTTTTTTTTAAACATTATTATTTTTTTGGTCCCATGAACCCCCCTGGATCTAGGGTAACAGGAAGTTATCCCGATTACAACATTTCTAGTCTATTAACTTTTGTGAGCAGGAAGGTGATTCTTTAAGTTTAAACAACTACTTCGTCATAACCAAAGGCCCCACTTTTGAAGAGTTTATCAAACTATATGTTAATTGTTATTTGCCCTTATTTTTGTTAACGAAAAATTGTCTTTCAAACTCTTTATCGCAATTCCATTGGCTTAAGGGGGGATATCAAATGTTCCATTTTTTTTACGTTTTCCTTGCGACGTGACCTTTCTCAAGAGGGAAATCCGCAGCACGTTGCTGATGTTGTATGTAAAAACAGGAGATGCATTATATTCATTTATAAATATTAATACCAGAAAAAAGGAGTTGAAATGTTATAAACATAGCTTGAGTTAGAATTCCGAATCCGTTTACAAAGTTCGAAAGTTGGATGTTTAGCTAAAAACGTTTACAGTAAATCATTTGCACTTTCATTATGCAAAAAAACGTTTTTGGAAGTAAGGAAAACTAAACGGATAACCAGTGGGTCTGAAGTCTGACATGTTTTTTTAATGAAACTTCAAACTGATTGACAAGACTAAAACATCCATAGACCAAAAGGCAAAAACAAAAGAAAAAAACTCAGTACCTAGACGATGAAATGAAAAATAGTTAAATTCTACAAGATAAACTTAACATAAATATACAGCAAACACTGTTAAATAACAAATTAATATTATATTGTTATTGAATTTTAAAAGGTAAAACTTATTGCAGAATATATTGGCTTTGAATTCATGTTTGTCAAGGCCATGGAGACAATAGTTTGTCAGAATACGATAACAAACCAATATGAATTTTTCCCATGTGATGGTAGAATGCGTTGTCATGATCAGGAAATGATCACCACTGTCACTACTTAAAAAACTTAACTAATATTGACCCTTGTGTGACAACAAAAACATGAGACATCAGAGCTTAAAAGGGATCTTAAGTCATTCCTTAGCTGAAGTATAAAAATGGCCCTAGTTTTGTCTGATGTCAGACTCAGAGTCTTCCCGCTAGGAATGGAGCAACTTTTAAGGTTTTTCGTGATTTTACTTTTTGCTTGTCTTTACCAGGTGAATAGTATTGAGCCGACATCAAATTGCACTGGTCGGCAGATCGGGGCTTCCTGTAAAACGGGCAGCGGTGAAGGAATATGTATCGCCAATTCTTGTCTCGCCATCCTTGCACCTCAAGTACATGTAAAGATTGTGGTAAAATATCCTGCAAATAACAGGTAAATAGACTCGTGGAAAATTTTCTATTTTACTTGAAAGAGAATTGAATCATTACGAAGTGCAATGTCACGTTTGAGTTCCATTGTAATTATTTTGTAATTAGGGCTTGGAATCTTTACGGGAAAATTGTCTTTAAAAACATTAAAAACTAAATGAGGTTCACTGCTTCATGGACAACGTCTTGCAAGCCTTGCTATTAAGAGGATATCAAGAACTGTTTGAACCTGGTCGAGTGCTAAATACTTTAGTTTTTTCAAAGTAAGAAGCGCTGCTCTTTGTCTCAATTCTATTGTATAAATTTTGTATTTGGGATTGGCTCGCATAAATCTAACCTTTCGTTATACATTGTATTTAAAAAGAATTATTCTCAAGTGAGTGTGGGCGTTATTGATTCCCTTTGTTTGTTTCCTTCTACATACCTGCTAATCTGTAGTACTCAAAAAAAAATGAGATTACAAAAATGTTATTAAAAAAGAGCAACCCAAGATTAGGGCGGGTAAATTAAGAGTGAATTCTGGAATACCTGATATTTTATTATATAACCTTGTGTAAATTATGTAAATCAAATTTACTAAAGCTAGGATTAGATATCAACCAAAAGAACTTCAGTATTTATTTCTTTTTTAAACATAATCGTGTCTTTATTTACAAGAACTTGATAGTCTTTGTTTCATGAATATTCCTTGTATTTCAATGCTGCTTTTTTAGCATTTGTTTCACTTGTTATTCGAGATTTTTCCATATCTTTGACTCCGCTTTGATTATCTTATCAGAGATTTTTGAAATAATTTGAATCACATCAAATCTCAGCACAGTTTTGACGTGAGATTCTTTGTTGTTGATGAGGCCGAGAGACTAAAGGCAAATGTGTCAGTCTCTTGCCAAAATGCCTCAGTGGGTCAGAGCTGACAGGTATTGTTACGAAACAACTGACGTGATGTGCTGTCGTACGATCGCCTTGGTCAACTCCCTTCCAAGCACAAGTATAGATAGCACAAACTTGCTAGTAACTAACTTGAAGCCACTATATTATTGTTCACTATGACCACGTTGGTAGTGGGCTATACCCCGTTTATTGAGCAAGTGACCCACAATCTTTTTCATATGTTTTTTAAATATAGCTATTGCTAAGTTCCAACCAGCAAGACAAAAATATGAGGGCGACAGAAAAGCTGTGCCGCAAATACAGGTGTTCTTTTTACTTTTTGAAAAAGAAACTTTAACTGAAAATATCTCAGCGTGAATATAATAATCAAACACTGTAAAAAGTTTTTTAATCGACAACGAGCAACAAAGGCCAAGAGGCCGAAATTGCGAGGCGTCAGAATTATAATCTTGACTGCTCTGTTTGAAGTACGTGTAAGGTGAAGTAACAATAGACTGATTGTTACAGCCAATCACAGAGCAGGGTTCAGCCTTGTGACCATGTGATGTCATTGTGAAGGCGCTATCTCCAGCGACGTTAGCTTAGATGAAGCAGTTAGTCCGGGAGCAAACGTATTTCGATTCGTGGGCCTTTGATGAAGAAAGCAAGCGACTAGTCTAGTCATGGCCTTTGGACATTCGTAAACCCGAAAAAGTTTGTCGGCAATCGTGAAAACAACTGTTAAAAATAGGCGCTTGTCTAGCGCATGTGGCTACTGTAAGTAGAAATTATGCAAATAAATACTGCCTCGTGTACCGAATGACGTCAGTGTCAGATCGTTTTTCAACCAATCAAAAGGAATATAAAGCTTGCCCCAATCCTACTTTAGCCAATCAGAAAACTTGTTTAATTTTGTTACCCGTAATGAAAGTATATTTGAACCAATTTTTTTTTAATTTCACAATTCTATTTGATTTTTTGTGAAATAAAACAGCTGTAGATAGTTATACTTTACACATGTTTATATTCGTAAACAAAAAATCCAAATAATTTGTCTAATTGTCAGGAATTAAAAATAAAATGACGTCTCGACTCAAAAATATGAATTGCGCTCAAGCCACGCATGACAAAAGCCAGATTTTAAGGAATAGTTTTCTTGATAACTTTTATTAGTTTTGTTTGTTGTAGTTGTACTCTAAAAGTTTGCTTCAAGTTTGAACATAAAAATGCTTGGAGAGTTTACACTTATTTAATTTATTTATTTGGCTGACTTGAATCATGAATGAACTTTTCTACGCATCGCTGCATGTGACAGCAACAAAAAAAACACTATTGAATTGAATCGGAGCCAAATTCAGTTTTTATTAAAAAATATTCTTCACAATGAATCAAGTTTAATTGAAAATCAATTGCATTTCTTTGAAACGTATTTTCCTGGCATAATGTACAGACCACGATTTGTTAAACTGCTATTATATAAATTTGAGATTTGGAGCGGAGTTGCCAATTTTTTAACTTTAAAATCCTTACCTCTATCGTCATTTGTTTTTCTCCGTTTGCTTCACAGTAGTTAAAATAAATTCAAAGATTGCTAAAATGAAGATAGTTTCAAAACCGTTAACATTTTGAGGTCGAATTTTACCGTTTGTCTGACAAACAACCGGCGGAATGTATAGTGACAAACATCTTTGGCTTCAGATTGGTTTCATTCTCTGCTTCGCTGTATACTCTCCAAATCCAAATCTTTCAAAAAGTTATTTTGAAACATAGACTGCCATTTGCTTCAAACTCACAAAAAAACAACAGTCCACAGCAGGTCGGCAATGACCGGTTAGAAACGAAGTTATATTACGTCCGACCCAAATCTCTGGTGAAGTTACACTCTTACATCTTCGGAAGCTACACCATAACATAGTGCCACAAAAATAGTTCGTGTAATTCAGCATGGAAACGAGGTTGGAAAGTGTCAAGTGACCATAACTAAAATCGCCAGGAAAACCAAGGGAGATACTATGAGGCCAACGAATTGGTTTTGGTCATTAAGGGTGGTCATATGATCTGTCTATTATGAAAATAAGGCTCAATGCAACTAGCAGGCGTAAGTTCTCTCTATGTTGACCAAATGTAACCAAAATCACCAGTAATATTAAGTGTGATGCTGTGAAGCCGTTAATATTACTATGGATATTAAGGTGGGTCGCGTGGTCTGTTTAGCCCAAAAGAGGCTGAAAGCTTAAAGTAGCTATTATATAGGACCTTTGCATCCACAAAATACAACCAAAATTATCAACAATAGCAAATGAGATGCTATAAAGCTGTAGGACGTGCTTAGGTTATTAAAGGGATCATGTGAGTGTGTAGCTTAAACAGGGCTGATAATGTTAAGTTCTTATTACGTCGATAAAAAGATGAAAAGATGCATCAAACTCACTCACTATGGTGGGAAGGTTTGATTGCAGGAACTACGCATTCTATCTAGCATGAAAATGAGGCTGACGATTCTGCTGGGGTAAAAGTAAATATGAGGCATATTACACTGTACTCAAACGACCAAAAAGTTCTATTATCGCAAAAACCTTTATTTGTTATGTAATGCGTGTTAAAGCCATAAAGCATATGGAAGAAGTATGAGAGTGCTTACCTTCAATAGCAACGTTTCTCAGAATTATGTACGGTCACAATGTGCACCTTTAGACTCTTAAGACTGAAATGTTTCGTAAAGGCATTACAAATTTAGTGATATGTAGCTTTTACGTTCAAACGCTATAAATATCTCACATCTGGGAATATCATCGTCACCCTCTTTGACCTCACTCAACTCATTTAGGCTTAGGTCTTCCTCCTCATCATATTAAACACGTACATCTGTACACTGCAGTCCAATTGACATTGATTAGTGGCACGCTGTGTCTTTCAATTAATCTCATCTTCTAATAAGCTCAATATTAACAGTATCTGGTGCTAGTGGCAGTCTGGTCATGACTAGTTGCAAGTCTGGTGTTTCCGCTCCTAGCCATAGCTTTCAGGAGACGGTAGTCTGTGGATTGGCGACAATATCATTGTTCCATACCATAGTCTGATGGTGAGCTCGAAGATTAATCTCACGCAGACCACTCTGAGTTGGAGGCAAACTTTTCGATTCTGCTTTTTCACGTCTGAAGAGTAACCAGCTTAGCTCTTTCACCATGTGGAGGGTTGTACTTGGAACTTGCATGCATAGAAACTTCTCGAAAGCTTCAATCGTCTCTTCCTAAGAGGTACGCGTGGTGCCAAGCTTCGCCATTTCCCTGAAGAACTCGTTTTCTAAACTGACTAATGCCTTCCAACAGAGTGGTTTTCCTTATCCCGAGAAGCAGCTAATATTGTCTGCTCCACCGAACATGTGGAAAGCCGAAAGTGCAGCTATCTTTGCTTCTTCTAGTGCTTGCACTTGAGGCTCGAGCATAATGGATGTATGATGAGCTCCTTCTTTGGTAACGAAAATAACCATGTTGCAAATCTCGGGATACCGTTTCAGTGCAAGTACGAAGGCATCCATGTCAAGTGAAACGAAGAGACTAGGCTATCCAATTTGCTATTGTATATTACAGATTCAACTAGTATCTCTAAAGAATCCATGAAGAAGCTTCTTTCACACACCAAGACTAAACAAAAAATCACTACCTACCTTGTAAGCAAGGCCATCTAGTGAATTCGTATACACCCTGAATAGCGCTTCGTTGTGTCTTTTAGCAGTGAATGCAAGGCAACACACAAGGACATCAAACTTCAAAATTTCTCCGTTTTCTAAAACGTTTCGACCGCCAAAGCAAATTAATATGGAGTAATGTTTATTGGGCTTTTAGGAAATGTTTTTTTTTTTTTTGGGAATCGGCAAATTTCTTGGCAAGGAGAGAGCGATTTGTAAAGTCACATCTGATCTTGAAGCGATCGAGTGTGCAGCCTTTAATATTTTTATAAGGGGATAAACACTTTTACCAATATATCCACTCAGCCGCATCAAAATGACAAAAATCTCGGTACAAAACACAAATAAACAACACTTTAGAGGTAGATAAAATTTATGTCAAACCTAGGTAACACTTTACATGTTTTTAGTGAGACAAAAAATTTCCCATACATTCTCTTATACCAAAGCTGTTACTTCTGTAGTATCTAACACTAAGTATAGCATAGTCGCTTGTACCAACACTTTTAAAACAAGTCGCAGACGAATAAAAAAGTCCAGTTTTAAGTTTGGGAAGCCTGTGCGTAGACAAGTTCCTCTCCGGAAAAAATTGGTAGAGTTTGTGGTCCTTAACTAGCTTAAAGGACGAGAAGAGTTTATCACACAACCGGTAGCGTCTATCTTTAAGTCTATTGATACGAGATTGGTTTTCGAAGTATGAACTTGCTGATGCGCATGCGATGACAGGTAAGGTGCGTCTCTCCATGCACTCGACGTCGCTGCATAGATACGCAGAGAGGCTAAGATTGGCCCACAGTACCCTAATAATGGTCTTAAACATGTAACATTTGATGGATAGAACACTACCTCGTTTATTTAAGTAAGATCATGCGAGAAATATGATCATTCCACTGCAAGTTATTTGAAATGTTTAGACTGAAAATTTTAACTTTTGTCACATAATCTAGATCTTTATCATTGATCAATATGGGAAAAAAAGACTGTGTTTCTGTTGAGGTCAATCAATATTGCTCATACAATATGTAAACTTGGAATCCATTTTGCTGAAAAAGTGTTTTGTTTACCATAGATACGCCAAGGAGTCACAAACGGATACCTCAGCAATGTGGATTAGAGGCCAGGGACTGGGTTTGAATTGGCATGAAGGACGGCAAATGACAAATGTTACCAAAGACACATGGGAAATTGTTCTAAACTTTCGCGCAAGCCAAGACAGCTTTAATTGCAAGAATCATCACAGGACTGGTATTTGCAACAAACTTCGTTTTAGGATTCAAACAGGTCAAGACAAAATAGATATGGTCGGGAGTGATTTTGTACGCTCGCTGCCAATTTCAAAGTGGTCGCTTGGCTTGAATTCACCACCTATAATAACCGTGTACCCGTGGTTTTTTATGAAACAGGGTGACTTAAAGAAAAAAAATGTGACTTCTCCTGAGCTTGGACAACGACGTCCGATCCAAATATATCTTCCCCCAAGTTTCAAAGAGAATATTTACAAACCTTACCAATTGTTGTTTTTAAATGACGGGCAATATTTAGAGATTGCATTTGCCTCTCTTCATGTAGACAAAAAAATTACATCCAAAAAATTGAACGAGTTTATCGTTGTCGGAATAGAGAACAGCGTTGCTGAACGCACCTCTCTTCTCAGTCCCTCCAATGGTACCTCTTTGGAATGTAAAAACGGAACGTTTGCTGATAACTGCTCATCTTGTAACATAAGTTGCTTTGCAATGCATATGAAATGCTCGGACGCAGAGTTCCGTGGTCAAACAGCTAAATGTTTAAAAGTTCTTCCTTCAGTTGGTAATGGAGAAAAATATCTAGATTTCATTCAGTATTCTCTCTTGAATCATGTACATTTGAAATACAGAGGACTTACCGAACAGAAACACGTTGGAATTATGGGATACTCTCTTGGTGGACTGATTTCCTGCCACGCAGCGTGGACTAGGCCGGCGGTCTTTGGGTCAGCGGTTTGTTCTTCCCCGTCGTTCTGGTGGCCTGTTCCTGTAGGTAAACTTTTTCCGTTTGGGGCTCAGTTTGAGTTCATCAATAAAACTCTATCAAAGTTCCGAAATAAACGGCCATTACAGCGAATTTACATTGACATGGGATCCGCGGAGGGCGACTTTTTGCTGGTTGATCCCAGTAAGAGAGCTGCCAACAGAATAGCTGAAACACCTTACTTTGAATTCGACAGAAACCTGTGGCTCATGATCCTAGACAAACAAATTCATTCAGGATTGGCTTTCCTCAGTCGATTTTGGCAACCGCTGTACACATTATATGCATCCGAGGGCTCACTTAATGTGGAAAGTAGTCGTTCAGGAGGAAGCGCTTGTTTCGTACCAGTCTCATTCATGACTATTCTCCTTTCATCATTGGTATCCATGATGCAATGACGAGCTCCTTTTAAATCTGTTTAAAAGAAGCACGACACCATTCCGTCCAAGGACTTTATGTAAAGAACACTTTAGAGTTCTTAGTTGCTGCTGATTAAAATGACTGCAGACTCGTTTTGTTGTTAGATATTCAAATATACTAGTAAGAAAGAGCGAGAGAGAGAAAGAGAGAAGTTACACTTTCACCAATACAGTTGTATGTTGTTTAAAACTACTTTCATTGGCATTTACGAATATTTAACTTCATATATTAAAGACTAAAGCTGCTCAAGTTTAGTCCGCTGCATGTCATTGTAAGAAGCAGCAACTACAAATCCGAAAATGGTCTATTAGTTTTAAGTTGACATTCGAAAATGAATATTTTGCCCGTCCACAAATCGCGATCATAACTGGCTACGAGAATCCTTGACCTTAGATTAAAATACCTGTGCTACTTGCACAGCTCGCTGAGGTAGAAATAGAGGAGACGCCAGGTAACATTTTAGATAGTTTGATAAATTTGACGCTTATTCATTTTCTGCCCTGCTTGAATAGAAAATTGTTTTGGAAACAATTAGATTGCAAATTTCTTCAAATCAAATGAAATTATATACTTTTAGGTTGAAGTGTTGTAACCATACTTCAATATGAAACCTCGAAAACAATCTTTACTTAGGTAGAAGATAGAGCGGGCTTAATAAGATCGAAATTACAGAAAAAATCTTAATATTTTTTTTTCAAAACTCGTAAATTTACGTATTCTTATTATAACTAAGTTTTATTTACTGCCTTTTTTGTTTTGGTTTTGAACAAGTAGACAATTATACGCAAAGATAGATTTTGTTCACGATACAGGATCGGAATTTTGGTTTTTCTGCAACCAACTGGAAACACAATATGAAATATACTGTTTTTAAAATAGTTAAACAAACATAGTGATTAACGGTAACACTAATATTGGATCGTTTAAAGCAATTTCTAAATTCTAACAACACATTAAAGAACTATTAAAATGCTTTTTAATAAAATCAGTGAAAGAAACTGAGAAGCAGTGGTTGTTCTTGTGTACAGTTGCCGGTTTTCACCTGACGTCATGGCGGCCATGTTTGTGTACGTACTCTTAACAGAAGAATTTTGATTATTTCTCTTGTTTGGGAACAACGACATGTCCGCTATGTCTGTAGTTTCGAAACCTCAGTTGTTGCTAATTTAAATGACTGTGGGTTCATTTTATACGATCTTAGCCTCGTTTTGTTATTAAATATTTAAAAATACTTGTGTGAGAGAGAGAGAGCAAGAAGTCACACCTCCAACAATACACACAGTTGTAACTAAGTAGTGCAAATTGCATTGGCATTTAGGAATATTTATCTTCATACCGAGGCTCAGACCGTATATATTGAATACATTGTCGTTAGAATGCATCCAACTCTCGCAAGGATCGATCCAACGGAGGCTGCGGCCTGGGTTCTCCCGAAAGGCGCCTCTCCCATTCTGCAGAAGCACCTGCTGGGTTGCCAAGAGGATTTCAGAACACAGATTATCAGAGGCAACTCTCTGCTCATCCCTGACTGACAAGTCCGAGATCCCTCGAGGCTGTTTGGGAGACCGCAGAGGTTTCGGGGGGCTGGAACCTTTGAGGGGAAAATCCCTGATGCGAGACTTCGTGGAGCAATCAATAGCAACTGATGACAGGTGGCAGGCTGGCAACACACGCCCAATGGCTTGCTGCACAGAGCTGCATGTGACATCAAACCTTGAATCAATAAGGAAATCGGCAGGCTGCATAACATTCCACCCCGCAAGAGCAAAGGCGCGACTGAGAGGGCCACGGGGCCCTCTAAGAAGATCCAGAAACACTGGCACCTGGCACGGGGCATCATCAATATGAACCGTGGATTCCCAAATTGACTGCAACTAGGCAACTAGCCGTGGAAAGCTGGTATACCCTGCAACTCAGGACAACAATGCAAAGACTCAGCGCACTCGCTGTTTCGATCCGAGCCGGTCGACTCCGACTCATCCTCGGGGGGCTCTCACGCCCGGGAGATAAACCGGCATCGATTGCCCGAGTGGTCCGCGAACCACACACACGTCCGCTGCGGAACTCCACCGCACATGTGCTTGCCCTTTGGGCAACTATCGGCCTTGTTGCGGCACCTGCCGTCCTGAAAGTCGGGGCACCAGGGAGCGCCGTCGCGAAAGGTCTTGGCGAACTTTGCGGTGGACGCTGTAGCCGTCTCACGCCGCTGGACTCGTCTTGGCAGCGGGGGCGGCGGGGTAGTCGGCTCACGGGGCATAGCAGGGACCATCCAATGCGAATCGCGCTCGCGCATGATGGTCTGGAT
>JAOBAY020086542.1:0-10418 GCA_025331085.2 Zoanthus sociatus
CCTTGTAGTGTAGTGGTTAACACGTCAGACTAGTAAACCGAAGATGTGGGGTTCGATTCCCGCCAAGGGCTTAAAAAATTGTTTTCTCTTCTTTCAATCTAATACTTGTGGGATTTGGGTTAAACGACAATCATCAATTACAGATAACACAAACTTGCTAGCTGTTAACTTGAAGCTGCCAGTAACTTATGGTTACTATAGCCAGGTTGATAACGAACATTAGTATAAACCTACTAACTGTCTAACACGCATTCTGCATTATGATTGGCTACTGTACTAGAGATCTATTTGTGATTGCCTAACAAAAGAGAAAAGATGGCAGGTCAAAACAGTAATGAGCCCTGTTTATACTAAAACAATTAGACCTCTCGGTCTCATGGACTACAAGTTTGAATAACCCTATTGACTCCCAGTCCATTCGTCCTCGAGGTCTAATTGTTAATTGCCCCTTAAATCTATCACAAATAAAGGTAAACTGGAACATTAGCAACCAGTGACAGCTGTTTTGGCCTTTTGGGGTCCCATTAGAGGATGACATAGCTAAAGTAAAGGCTTTATAAGTGCTTTGAAGGAAAGGGAAGCCATTTTGGTATAGAAATTAGATGTAGTGAATATGCCCTGAATTATGTATACTGTGTTGGCGTAGGTAAGCGATAGAGGTTCTTATCTACAGTCTTAGTTCCGACTTACTTTACGCCGTTTGTACAGTACGGAACTCCTACATAAAAAAGGAAAGCCACTTATTTTCATATTGAAATTAGATGTAGTAATTAATATGCCCTGGATTATATATACTGTGTTGGTGTAGGTAAGCGATAGAAGTTCTTATATACAGTCTTAGTTCCGACTTACTTTACGCCGTTTGTACAGTACAGAACTCCTACGTAAATCAAGGATAATTTGTAGTAGTATTAGTCATAAATTATAATAATTAAAGAACGTTTCGTTTTGCAGTTTGATAATCTATACCAGGAGTGTAATGACCCAATTAAAGACGTGGAACAAGCAAGCCTTGCTCTTTGTACAGCTACCACAAACTTTAAGCGTTCATGCAATGTTGCTGGTGTGATAAGTAGCACTAAAGCTACCCTTGAGGAATGTATTGGAGGTCTGAAAGAATTGATAAGGATGGAGGATGATGATGACGGACTGGAGGTTGGTGGTGGGAATTAGTTTGACGTGAGGGTTTGCCAGGGGGAAGTCTTCTGTAGAGAGAGAAATACTAGTCTACGCTGTAAAGAAGTAATTTTGCATAAGAGTCAGTTATTGACATAGTATTAGTTCGAAGCTTTCAAAATATTGATCTGCTTAGTAATTAATTGTTTAGATTTCGTTTGTGAAACAATAGTTTAGTAATTAGGAAAACCAAATTGATTTGTCGGGGCACGGATTTTTTTCAAAATAATTTGGGTCGGTAGGATGGAAAAAAAGTGAAAATAAAAAAGAAGATATATGTAATTTACACAAATCTGATCCGTGTCACATACGTGTCAAAACACTGAAACTTAAACGTATGTAAAAGATGTTGCTAAGAGATAAGAAAACTTGCTTAATTTTAATTAGCAAGGGATTAAAAAAAATAAGAAGAAGAACTTTATATTTTTTGGTCAAATAATATTCAAAATATTTTGAAAGTATATTGTCTTGTGTTAAAGAGCAAAACGCAATTTCTTTTAAGACGGATATTCTATCCATTCTTCACAAAACAACACGTTTCAAGGTAACAAGTCGTAAATTGTTCAATCTACTTTTCTCTATCCTGATATATGTATAAATATTGCACATGTTTCACAGATGTCTACCGTAGTTATGTTGATCTGTATTGATTTATGACGGTTTAGTTTTTTTAATGTAGCGTAAACTTTTGTTATTCCATCTGCCAGCAAATGTAATGTTTGCCATAATTACCTATAAAAACTCGAGGATTTATAGATTTAAATACATTATGCTATAGACTGTATTATAGATTGTACGAGAGTGGACGCAACCTCCACAACATAGTCCTCTTACTTTCCTGTGTACCTGACAACCTCTGAAGTATCCCCAAGGAAAGATCGAACTCAGCAACGTCAAGACGTAGCGTAAAAGAAAGATAGTGTTTGCTACTATTTGGTAATTATAGCCGTTTGAAATGGGGACTAGTTAATAAGGCCACATTTGTAGTGGAGATCATCCCTTCTAATGGAGATCATCCTTCTAATGGAGATCATCCTTCTAATGGAGATTATCCCTTCTAATGGAGATCATCCTTCTAATGGAGATCATCCCTTCTAATGGAGATCATCCTTCTAATGGAGATCATCCCTTCTAAAATACCTAATAGCGTACGTATATAACCGTACAGATCATTTTACGTTGTCTTACGTTATAATGGTAATGCAAATCTGATCCTAATCCATTTTGAATTAGTGTCATGTCTAAACAATTTTTGCTAGATTCACGAAGATGGTGGTTTTGTGAAACTTGTAATCAAGGAAGACGAAGTGAAAGACGTCCCGGGACCTGTCAACAGAGTGCTAAGATCTTTCCATACTGAGGTTTGTAACATGTTTGAATATAGACTGCTACAAGCCTTTTTTTCTTTCAAGTCTTTCCTCCAGTGAGAGTCCACTACAGTGTCTCACATACATTTAGATATTAAGAATGCTCTCAGTAGAACATACAGACCACACGACATCGGGATCACTACCCTACTATTTATGATAGGATAGACTACTACAGTGGCTCACATACATTTAGATATTAAAATACTCTCAGTAGAACATACAGACCACACGACATCAGGATCACTACCCTACTATTTATGATACAGTAGGATAGACTACTACAGTGGCTCACATACATTTAGATATTAAAAATACTCTCAGTAGAGCAGACAGACTACACAACAGTGGGATCACTACTATACTACTACAGTGGCTTACATACATTTAGATATTAAGAATACTCTCAGTAGAACATACAGACTACACAACATTAGGATCACTACCCTACTCTCTATGATAGGATAGACTAGTACAGTGTCTTACATATGATTATATAGTCCACTAAATAAGGATCAAATAAATTAGTTACGATTATCGTATGACCTCAATAAAACAGACAGACCACACAGTACTAGGATCATTACCCTATGATTTATGATAGGATAGACCACTAAAGAGGGATCACGATTAGATAAGATTATAAACAATCCTCAGTAGCGCAGACACACTACACAACATTTTATTCTTCTTGTTATTTTTATTTGATTTTATCATTATTTTTATTCCTTGTTAATATATACATGCATTGATACTATATTACTCATGTAACAATTCAAGTAGCCAGTTGTTTATTGTCTATACGTAGTGAGATTTACAACTGTATCGATATAAAGAAAATGAAATTTCCATTATTATTATTATTACTATTTTTATGACGAGATAGTGGCTCACATAGATAATGATATTAAGAATGCTCCAAATTGAGAAAACGGACCACAAAAACACTGGAATCATTTTTCTACTCCTTATGATAAAATAGTGCCTCATACATTATGATATTAGGAATGTTTGTTGTTGTTGTTGTTATTATTATTATTATTATTATTATTATTATTATTATTATTATTATTATTAGTTTAGCCTTTTATCCTCAGTTAATGAGTTAATGTATGTTTATAAGTGTAGATCGGTGTTCAGGAATCGAACCCAGTCCACAAGCACAATAAAGTGACTCATTATCAACTAGTCTAGATAACCTGTTGAGAGAGATTAATATAAAGTAAAGAATATTGAAATAAACCTATTTCCATCTTTAGTATTGTCAGGCATCCAAGAGGGTGTTGAAAGAGTGTCCAGGAGCCCACAACAAACTCAAAGAGACAGAAAGACAAATCAATGAAATGAAAGTATCGGCATATGACAGAGCTGTGACTGCAGGTCGCTCACAACGCGGGGCAAAGGCTGCCCTTGCAAACATTGATTCGAACAACGACAGGATAAGTGCTGCCATTACTATTGCCATGGAAACAATGACAACAGTTGATAATGACTACAAGAAAATCAAAGCTGCAATGCTTTGGTAATTAAGCCATTAGGGATTGTTGGAAACGTAGTCTGTGGCTCAGCGTACAATATACTTGCGCGATAAACGGTAAAGACACAAGCTTTCGGTCTTTCCACTTATAAGGATATTTGTGGAGCATGTGCTTATGCACGGGAATCCAATTTCACAGCTATTTAGAATCAGCCGACTTCTGAAATAACCGAAATAAGAAGTAATTCTTAAACTACCACTTGACAGAGAAAAAATAATGAAGTGCATGGAATTAAGAGAAGAGATCAAAAGTCTCTCCAGCCTACAACACAGTGAGTTGGAATTGCGGAAGATCATTAGTTGACAAGAAATATTTAGATTACTCATTCGTCCTAAACTTGAAACTAGAGTATTATTTCAAAATGGCTGCCGCAAACTTGAATAAGTCGGTAAATGCGGAATTAGTCACAGCAGCAAACAGAATAAGTTGAAACTAACTTTGATTGCTGAAACATTTGTAGATAACTGACCATTTTTGACATCCAATGATACTAGGGTATTTAACTAGGAGTAATTTTTTAAAAGTACCATTTGATGTGGCTGTCAATTTTGTGTTTTTTAAGTCGTATATGTAATGTTTTAGGGTTGGCGAATGGTGAATGATGCGAGACGGTGAGACTTGTGTGTTGCTTTGCGAGTCTGAGACGTTTTTACCTTTTACGTTGCGAGTCCGAGACGAACGCGAGACGTTTAGACCTCCGACATTTTTGTAAACTTTTGTACGAAGTTAGAGGCATACAAACATGCACTTGTCAATAAGAGACTTCAATTGTATTATAAAAGCTAATACGAAAGCTGTTGAATGAATCTGTGAGAGGTATCCAATCTGTCAACAGCCAAGAACAAAAACATCACGACCTCGAGACTTCCTTAACCTTGCAAAACTCGAGACTTCGAGACCGCGAGTCACACGAAAATTCGAGACTGCAAGACTCACGAAATTCTACTAAACCTTTGCGAGACTCAAACTTTTTAAAGGACCATTCGCCACCACTTGTTTTATATGTACATTGTAAGCTTTATAAAATGGGGTTTTTGTAGTCGGGGGTTTTTGTAGTCGGAAGTTTTTGTAAAAAGATTCGTACTTATACCTAAAAATAGTTTGTAAATAGCATACGTACAACCACAGTTAGAGGAGCTGACTGGTTAGGAAACCTGATGACTTCCTTTGTTATATGTTTTTGCTCTCCTTTTTGCTCTCTTTTTTCTCTGTTTTTTTTATGTACATAGTAAGTTTTGTAAAAATGAGGTTTTTATGGTCGAATGTTTTTGTAAAAAGATTCGTACTTACACCTAAACGTAGAGGTTGTAAATAGCATACGTACCACGTAGGGTTGCTTTGGACATGATGTTCGCTTAAGTATACACGTGAGTAAGAAATAAATGTTTTCTGTTTCAATATATTTAATGGTGCAGAGCAATTATTTCCTAACCGAATGCGACGCAGTTAGTATTTCGTGATGTTTACAACATAACAGAAAACAACACAGGAATTTGTCATTAAAGCGACTGATCTTTTCTAAAATGTTTAACTACGTGATACTTTAATTTGAAGAACATCCAATCCGCTCGGGATCTTGAGCGCGGACACTCGCAATTACTTTGTGCTTTTCTAGGTAAATTTTGCATGTCTATTGTTAATAAGTAATCATACAACTTTTTTTGTTCAAATTTAAACATTTTGCTTCTTTAAGGCTTTGTGGACCCGAGGAAGTTCTTGTCTTTAATTCATTAATAGAGTTTTTATGTGCCTCGGAATGCCAAGACTTCAACAATGGTCTTTGCCTTAAATTATGAATGCTTTTTTTTCTTTCAGATCAGATACAAACGCTTTTTATAATAATAATGTTATCAACTAATCGCAAAACGAACAGATTCAACCCTAACTCAGGGTTAAATTGTTAATCCATGTTTTTGTTTCCATGTATACTAACTGAATTTGAATTTGAGTTGTGATATCGGGATTAACAAGCTCTAACCTTGGAAAACTTGAACAGTATTTTATAAGACCGCAAACGGTTTCTTAGAAAAGAAACTGCTGCTTGCAGTTTTGCTTATTTGAGGGTTAAATTTAACCAGTCTTTGAACAACCCATCCCTGTGCTATAACAACTTTCCCCCCAAGGGGAGGTGAATAGTGGTGAATATATCTAGCGCTAGGCACCAACCCTGAGGGGGGATAGTTGTTTTAGTATTTACCAAAAACAGAGTTACCTTAAAACACGCACGGACGAACGTGAAACCTCACCAAATGGGATCGAACAAGTCTAGTATAGAAAGATAAACAATGGAAATCACACTTTCTTTTGGATAAACTGAAAACATTTTAGAGGAATGTAACTTGTATTCTTTAATGTAGATATTCCATATTTTAGAAAAAGATAATCAAAATGTGTATTTCACTATTTGTTTCTTTTCCAAAAATTATCTGCTTACCTACTTTCCCACTTTCCATTACTAGTACTTCTAAGCTTTTATCCCTGGTGATGCTTTTTAACCGAAAACGTTTGGATATATTTTATACTTTTATTCGCTTTTTATAACTGTTTTACATATTTTAATAGCGTCTCTATGTCTATCTAAAAATAATGAATATAAATGCACTTATTTCCAAAGAAAGTTTTTTTTGTTTTTAGCACGCGCGTTTACTGTCATTTTGACTTCCTCTTCTTGGAAATCGCGAGTTACGGCAGCCAATCAGAGCTTGCGAAAGTGCTTATATTGGTTGTTTGGAAAATGCTAATCTTGAATATTGTGAGTTACGCCGGGGAGCCAATCAGAGCTCGCGAAAATGAATATCGGAGGCTTTGGTAAAAAATAATTCTTATTATTATGTTCTGGTGTGTTGGGGTCAAAGTGAAGAGAAAAAGATGAACACTCCTAGTAATGGACTCCTGTTAGTACTTATTGTTTACTAGTGTGTTGTGGTCAAGGTGAATAGAGGAAGATGAACGCTCCTATAGTAATGAACTCCTGTTAATACTTATTGTCTACTAGTGTGTTGGGGTCAAGGTGAATAGGGGAAAATGAACGCTCCTATAGTAATGGCTCCTGTTAATACTTATTGTCTACTGGTGTGTTCGGTTCAAGGTGAATAGGGAAATATGAACGCATGCACTTAGCAATGAATTCCTGTTAGTATTTATTATTGTCTACTAGTGTGTTGGGGTCAAGGTGAATAGGGGTAACTCCCAATTTTGGGTACTTTCTCTAGGGATGTTACGAAGCTGGACCGAGTCAACCTGCTGCTAAAAGAATGAAGCTATATATACTTCTGCATGATCACAACTTCTTATCGTTAATGTCACTCTTTTCCATCTTACAAGAGTCATCCGAGTTATCTTCTATGGCTTCGTCTGTTAGTTTATCTGTAGCTATCTTTAAAGTTTTTTCAAGTTTGGGGCATTTCAATATCAAATGTTCTTGAGACCCGCAATTATGGCATGTTTTGTTCGTTTTCCTATCATACGGACAACTCTTCAACCTGTGGCCAATTGCATTGCAGTTGAAACATTTATTGGTGTATTTCCGAGCTCCTTTCTTCAGCCGACTTTTCCGTGATGCCCCCTTCACCGTGCCGCCATCTCGTGACGTCACTAACACAGCCACCTTCCCCTTGTCACTGTCTGTAATCCTAAAGCGAACCTTTTCTCCTTCTTCAAGGCTCCTGTAGCCATTGGCTTTTATGGCGGTCTTTGGATGAGAAAAGAAAAGAATACATTGTTTCACTGAGGGACCAGTCACTATGTTAAGGTTGGGTTTGATATCGGAAGATATTTATCAAAACAGCAAACTTCTTGTGACTTCTTTAGCTTAAATTATTTTATTGCCCCCTTCTCTAGTTCAAAATAGTTTTGTTCTCCCGTTAACCTAAAAATGTATTTTATTCTTCCTTTCCCTTCTCAAGCTTGCAATATTTTTTGTGACCCTCTAAATATCTTTCGGCCCCAATCCAACATTAATAATAGATTAAATAATTAACAATAGCGCAGCGCAGGTATACTAAAAATAAAAATTTACCCCCTTATATACCTTATATGGGCGAGTAACCCTTCATCCTTCCCGTTTTCCTCTCAAGTTTTAACTTTAAGGATTCAGTACATACATTTGCATTCAAAGTGTGTCTGATTGGAGTACCCAGTTCCAATAATCTTTTTTGAAATACTCATAGTTAGTAATGAACTAAAGCTCTCCAGAAATTTTGGCAATCAGATAAAACTTTTGCATTGTCAGTGAATTAGGTTGCACTACTTGAATACGGTTGACACCCCCCATCCTGACCGCTGACTGGAGTTGTTTTCGGCCGAATCCACCGTTTTGTAAATAACCAAGTAGTTTTTCTTTGGTTTTTGGTAAGTTTTTCTTAAAAAGAGATTTTTTTAAAACGCTTGTTACGCAGGCTAGTTGCGACGGAAACAGCTTTATGGAAACTGGACTTTTGAGTGCAGAGAAATAGAAATAATCATTAGGAAACAGTTCTAAGAATATACGCGCGCTGATTGGTTAAAATCGTGTTTCTATAACTCGATGGAAACACAACTAGCACGAGCTGTTGACGTAATGATGGCGCGCGCAAAGAGAATTTACATTTTGATAATCAAAGTTAACTAGTTGTTTTCCTCTTTCTCGTCGCTGTGGAAACACTCGCCTGCGGCTGGTGTTCTCAGAGCATTTCTCGTTCTCCCAAACTTCCATTCGTGTTTCTATAACTCGATATAAACACGGTACATGTTTTCTGTTACTTAAGGTTACGGTACCGTCTAAGCAGTGTTTTTAGTTTATTACTTATATCTTCTTTGTTTTACATCACACACCCTTGAGATTATACACCGTTGGAAAGGTTATGAAGTTCTCTAAATAATGGCATAAATTGTTTTTTTCGAAATCATTTTTATAAGCGAAGATTACCTCGTTAACTTAGACTGAAAAGTTTTCCTTTGCAAAGTTCCAACTACAACCAACATTTTAATTTCTGGAAATTTTTTTGTTGTTAAAAAAATAGTTTAACTTAAATTTCAAAACGGTGTCAGGGATTTTGGATAGTATGCGACATTAAATTTTTAGAACCGATTCAACAAACTTTTATATTTTGAAAACGTAAATGCTTAGAATTAACTTTATAAAAAGAAAACTAAATTAAATTTCAAAAGTTTCTGACACAGTTTTGGAGCTCATGGTATACGCTATCACTGCGCCAATTTTTGTGGCGATAGGTGAAAAACTGATTGAGTTGTAACTTTTTTTATAACCGCACGTATAGTTAAATTTTGTTTCGAGAAAACGCATTTTAAATAACACCGTCAACTTGTTTGTTTAGTTCCGGTAACAGTTTCACTTGAAATTTCTCAAGAACCAAATTAGCATTTGGAAAGATCTTTTTTTACTTTGAAAGCTGCTTTTAACGACAAACGTTTTCTATCAAAAAATGAAATTTGATAAGTTTTTGCATTCAGAGTGTACCGTAACCTTAATTATAAAATAATTTGGATAGTACGTGCGTTTTGATTGGTCAATAAGTGTGTTTTCATAACGCTATTAAAAGCATGAAATTGAAATGATTAATATGGCTGTCTCCAACTTGTGAGAACTTACAGTTTCTTGAAAGATATGCAGCTTTATAGATCCGCGCCTCGTATATCGTCTTTTCTTTGTTAAGTCAGAAAATAATATTTTTCTAAAAGAAATCGAACATGTTATTCGTTCCTTCATATCCTGGTGAATACCTCTGCAAATCTGTGAAAATTTTCGAGCGGGTGAAAACGTCGAATGTGTCTTAGATTTTCACTAATCTACTCCCGAATTCTCCCAAAGGTTCGCCTCGGTTTTCATCAGGTTATGAAGCCAATGAGAACATGTTTTATTTCTAAAGTGAATAATAAATGAATTATTCTTGTTTATCAATTAGGAGGCTGATAAGTTCTTACAGATCCGTTCGTGTCACGGCATTCTGTACGCGGTCTTTTTGAAGTACATTTTAGACAAAGAGAAGAAAGATTTTCATTCCGAGAATTTAAAATTGGTGTCGCATAGCGCATGTAAAACATAGCAACAAACTACATAATTACCAACTAACAAATATTCATAAAATCTTACCAACAATAAAAAGGCTGGTCGAAAGGAAATGATTTATTTAATTTGAAGATAGAAAGTTTCGATGAGAAGATTCGTGGATATTTCATCTTTGATTTTATGTTATTTAAAAATTGTACTATTCATTTCACATCCATTTTGTAGTAATTACATATGCTTTGACCAAATTATATTTCATTCAGTTACGTTTTAAAATTATAGACATATCATCTGATATCAAATACGTTCGCAACAAACAAATTGGTTCTT
>JAOBAY020086552.1:0-10418 GCA_025331085.2 Zoanthus sociatus
TTTTGACCTAGTTTAAAATATTTTGACCTAGTTTGAAATCATTTTAAACTAAAATTCATTTTGAACTACAACACATATAACAGAGATTGGTTCATACAAACAATTTTATTTTAACAGATAACTCAAAGGGACTTTTCAAGGAAACTTTTTGCTGGCTGGATTGCTGCAGCTTCTTTCATCATGGAATTTTGTCTATCATGCATATATATTCCTACTTCCTAAAGTTTTACAAGTTTTTGACACTGATGAGGAGATGACAAGGAAATATCTCAGAATTTTAAAATATGTCCAGAGCCTTATTGAGGGACTGGCATTGTTTCAAAGACAAAGTTTTCTTCTGATAACCTTGTCATCAAAATAATTGAGAAACAAGTTTGCCAGTCATTTCACCCCATGGTTGTTTTGCTCCAGGTCGTTTTACACAAGTTCTTAGTTTATTTAGCTTCAAATCATAGCTTGTTTTGCACAATGTCTATTTTATAAATCTACATGTTTTATGTAGTTCTAATTGTCATTAATAATCCTTACCTGCAAGATAAAAGTTTAAAAAATCAGGAAAAAAATGTTTTAAAACAACGTAACTGTTCTACGTAAAAGATCTAGATTTTATAAAGTAGGAGCAAAACAACTTAGGTATGGTGCAAAATGACTTCTGAAGATGTGGTGCCTAACATGTGGTGACCTAACATTTGAGGCTAAACGTCCCAATAAGTGGCTCAAAACAACTGGGAGCAAAACAACCATGGGGATAGATGACTGTGGTAACCTAATTATATACTGTAAGTATTGTTTTACTCATTTTACATGGAGTATTATGTCTTCTAAAAGTAGTCTTACTTGAGTTTCCATGTTGTTGGAAATTATGTTAAAGAAGACTGCAATTTAAGCTCGTTTTCTTTAATCAGGCATGAGAAATAAGTTTTTAAACATGACTAGGTGTGAAATTACAAGTTTTCAACCTAAAAGCTGGAGACTCAAACCAAAAACATCAGAGTTATCTGGTATTCTACTACAGTACGTATATTATGTGCTTTTATCTGAGATTCACTTTTTTGTACTCAATTGCACAGTTTAAATTGTGTTAACGCAAAACACTTTATGTTCACTGAGTGATCAGGATTTTCTTTGAATTCTCAGTATTATTTTAATGCCAACAGTTTACTTCAAATCTATGAATCAAACCATTAATTATATCACTGCACATTTATTATATAGCTATAAGTTTTTAAATTTACAGGGAAAGCTTTGTGCTTTAAGCTGACTAAAACAAAAAAAAAATTAAATGTAAACCATTTAAACTTCCAAGATAAAAAAACCTTACATAGTCTCCTTTTTCTCCATAGCAAATGCTCTTACAGTTCTAACGTTTCCAATAGCTTCATTTGCAATAGCAGTTGCCTTGGCAACTTGTTCCTGTGCTGCACGAGACAGCCTCCTTAGTCCTGATCCCATCAGCGTACCAGTCACAACAATAAGTGGCAGAAGGGTGGCAAGCAGTGCAGTTAGTTTAGGAGAAATGAAGTACAGTGATACCATACACCCAATGGTTTGTGTCGAACTTTTCAAGCCCTGTGAAATCACTTGCTTAAATGCACTCTTGAAGTCCTGCACATCAGCTGTTAATCTAGATTTTATGGAAAAGATTATTTTAAAAATAAATAAGTAAAGCTAGTATTCTTAATATATAAAATTAATATTTAATAATAAAGTGAATATTAAATGAAAAAATTAAATATTAAATTTTACACAATAATTTTAAAAAAGTTAAAAAAATTTAGACCTTGATATAAAGTGCAATGCTTGTAGGATGTACTGTAGCAGAAATGGTAAAAATCAAGATTAGTATAGATAGCTCAAGCATGCTAGTATTATATTTTCAACTAACTTAATATAGAATTACAGTAAGCTTCGTTATCAGGATTCATAATATAAAATTGCTAGAAATGTACACCAACAAAAAAATAATACTAGCTTTCAGCAACTAAAACTGCTGCCTTTGTCAGGTAAAATGAGTGAAATTGACAATTGAAAGGAAGAAAAGTAATAAAATTATTAACAAACCACTGACAACATAACAATCTCTTTTTGATGTTCAATGTTTATCAGCATAAGTTTTTTCAAATTTTTTATTAACTTGAAGAAGCTTGTAAACATGAGCATGCACATTAACGTGGCCTTCAAATTAGCTACCAGCACACCAAACTATATTACTGTATACTTCATATTACTAGGAAGTGACGGTATAACAAAAGGGAAATTATTAACAAGGGGCAAGCCTTACTGGAATCTTTTTCAGATCTTTTTGAGCCAGGAAGTTTAGTAGAAAGGATTGGAGTGGATGGGCTCTTAGACAGCAGTGCTTGCAATTTGAAATCCTTAAGTAGTGAGTGAAAAATATTTCACCTAAGAGAACTGAGGTAAGCAATTTTTGCCTAGGTACTCATTATTTGACCAAAACAATGTTGTGCTCACACCATGTAAATTACAAAACTTTATCTTTAATCCCACCAAAAATAAAAGCTTTCTTTAAATTTTGATTAAAGGTAAAGCATAACACTTGCAGCCAATAACAAAGGCCATACGGTATCTCAAACAGATGTGGCTAACACAATCATGCTTATTGTTTGACATGCTCAATGAAGCTGCTTTGAGTGGGAAATTTTTCAATTCTGAAAAGATGAATTGCAAATGGAACATGTGCTTTTTATTCTTTGATGAGGCAAGCGATTTTTCATGATCCATTTATCGGCCTTCTCAGAATAATTTTACTACAGTGATAGTTAGCAAGAGTAATCACTCACCTTGAACAGCAATCACTGAAACAGGACTAATATTTATAATTATTAAATAACAATTTAATAGCAGTGTTAGAAAAAACTTTGAGAACAAAATCGGAGAATGATATCTCACCTGTTGATCATCTCTCCTGTCTTGTGTGCATCAAAAAAAGCTATGTCCTGCCGTATCAGGGATTCAAAAAGGGCATTTCTCATTCTGGCAGCAAGTCTCTCACCAAGACATGATAGCAAAGAAATATACATAAATGTTAAGCCTGACTGAATTGTATAAATTGAAAGAAGCTTCAAAGCCGGTGTACGCAAAACTTGGAAGTAATCATTTGAATGTTCCCCTGTTGTTAGACTTGATACAACATTCACCAGATCACCAAGGAGAAGTGGCAACTGTATGTTGACTATAGCAACAGCAAAAGCGCTAAAACTTGCCAAGATCAACAACCACAAATCTGGCCAAAGAAACTTGAGAAATTCTTTGTAACTGAATTTTGGTGCAAGAATCCTGTCTTTTTCAATATTTTTATCTTCACAATGTTTTGAATGAAGTGAACTGCTCTTGTGGCTGAGTTTAAGTCCACAGTAAGCTGAAGAAATATGATATTTCAGGACAAAGCCCCCGGCACAAATTATACCAGCAAACTTCAAAGGATGGGCTGAAAATATTGTATACTGTTTCAGATAAATTTTTAAGTTCTGTAAGTACCTTGGAGAATGCCATACCCTTGTTCTCACTAACTTTAAAAGTGATGGTGATCCTCCAGTGGAATGAACTTCAAATAAAAATGTTCTGAAACTAAAAGTGAACCAGACATGGTTAGTCAAAGCAAGGTTCTTAGGTTACATCATATATGTCGTGTATTTGTATCAGATCACAAATCTAAAACCCTCATGAGCAAAAGAACATAAAGACATTCGAACACAGTTGGTCAAGTGACTGGAAGCTGAAATATGAAGACTAAGAATAATTATATTTGAAGATCAAAAATCTGCTATTTCATGTCACAAGCAGGATACCAGTCATGAACACATTTGGCTAGAAAATTTCAAATAATTATATCATTGCCCATAGCAGCAAACTTCTCCCACGGATGATCAGGGAAGGCCATATTCATTGTTATTGTGCAGAGGCACCCTGGAACGAGCTATGCTTCCTCTGTTGAACATTTGATCAATATATAAACATAAAAAATTTTGAGGTCAAGAAAACAATTTACATTTATTGGCTAAATATTATGGAAAGCATCTGAAAACTTTGTAGAAGAATATAATTTTTAGTTCAAAGGATGCTATATTTTCACTTCTGATATATTTACTAATGCATTGACAATGATAAAGACAATGAAATTTATTAGTGCACATCCTAAAATAATAAAATTTAAGACAAAATTAAGGCGGCATCTTGCGGAATCATTTGAGTTATGAATTCATGAACCAAAATTTTACAATTCCAAGGATCAAGTCAATTATATTAAAACTGCTTGTCATATTTTGAAAAGAAATCTTATTAAGGAAATAATCAGATGTACGAGGATCACTGAGGGGTTAGCTTAATGTAAATATACATTAAATGTTTGGAACCAGATTACGTACATACCGGTATTAATTTTATAAATTTACCACATGTACAGCTTGCTCAGATCTAGAAAGAAACATTCATTTGCATTACCTGCTGAACCGCAGCGCACAAGGAAATCGACTTCCATGTTGTGCAACCCGAAAAGTCGTTGATACCCCAGCTAATATATTCATGACAAAAATAATGGCTTCGCTCGACTCAAAAGAACAGAAGTACAGTGCACACTCCTGCCGCCATTTTGGAAAGACTGAGCAGCCGAACGCTTCAGCCACGTGATTACGCGAACTATGACTTCCGGTCTCTTTAAAGTAAAACCCTGATCACAGGCAGACCACCCTATGTTAATTTAAAAAAATAATTTGAAATTGCTTTCATAAAACGAACAGAATTCTCTGTAAATTACACGCCGCCTAAATTACATATCATTCCGAATATCTCAATAAAGTTGAACTGAAACGTTAACTGATTCATGTGTGGTATTTTTTTTTTGCCCTTCTGGGACATTCAAAGCATCTTTTTACAAAATTACTTTTGGCCAGTTGCTTAATAGATTCTGTTCGTTTTATGAGCTCCGTTTTATGTAAGCAATTTCAATTTTTTTATTTTTAAATCCACGAACACATAGGGTGGTCTGCCTGTGATTTAAGGTGCTGGAAGATAATCAGATTCATGAAGTCATGATGTGAATGTGAATTGGGAGGAAGTGCTTAACAGCCCGAGTGGCGGCTAAGGATATGCTTGTTGAGCCTAGGAAGAAGAAGAAGTGGATTTCAGATAAGTAATGGGATCTAATGAAAGAGAGAAGAGAGATTTATAAAAGGTTATTAGCTGTAGACATACCAATGCAGACCAAACGAGGTCTCAGAGGGTTCAATATAGAACAAAAGAGAGAGAAGTAATGCGCAGTGTACGGAAGAGGCAAAAAAATCTCTGTGGAGCAATCAGCATGAAAGGCAGAAGAAACTACAGCTACACAGGATACCATGGCGCTGTACAAAGTTAAAGGGTAGAGCCGCGAGTACCCCGAGCCAATAGAAGAACATAGATAGGGTTATCAGAGATAGAGGTGGGCAGAGCATTTCAAGAGGTGTTGAACAGGGAGATGCCAGCAAAAGAGGTAATCCGATTGAGAAAGAAGGTTAACGTTTAGACTTAAGTATTGACCCCTTATCTGAGTCAGTGATTAAGATGGCAATAAGTCAAGTGAAAAGCTACAAGGCAGCTAGGCTCCATGTAGTAGCGGAACTGTTGAAGATCTGTGAGGAGTAAAATGCAAGATGTCGTTTAAAAAATTGTTTGACAAAATATGGCATGCAGCAAGAAAAAGTACCCGATGAGTGGCTAAAACAATATCGTAGTGAAGCTTCTTAAGAAAGGCGATTTGATGGACTGCAACAACTGGAGCGGGGTAATCTTGCTAGTAGTTGCCTCAAAGATTTTTGCAAGCGGTATCCTTAAAAGAATTCAGGGGCCACTAGAAAGGCTCCTGAGAAAGAACTAGGCAGGTTTTCGTAAAGGAAGGGCCACGACAAATCAGATTTTGGTTTTAAGGCGTTTGGTGGAAGAAGCGCAGGAATAGCAAAAATCATTGTTGGCAAACTTCGTTAACTTTGAAAAGGCCCTCAATTCGGTGTTCAGAGAAGTTCTTTCGAAGATTTTGAATATTATGGTATTCCTGAAAAAATAATGCATCTTATCAGGTGCCTGTATGTTGTTTTTGAGTGTGCAATACTGCACGAGTGAAACAAGATTATCTGCTTTCAGGGTTACTCTTTGTATTGATCGTTGATTGGCTTATGACAGAGACAACAAGAGGAAGAGACACATGCAGGTCTTAAATGGGTTGGACAGGACATTTTGGAGGATCTGGATTACGCAGATATTTAGCTGTGACGTCAGATGGTGTGGATGATGCGGAGGTGAAGATTGGGACGCTGGTGAGAAAAGCAAGGAAACGGTAAGGCTGAAAGTAAATGTTAGAAAGACAAACGTTTTAAGGCTGAATTGTCTCGACAATTCAGTATAGGAGGAGAGGAACTAGAGAAAGTTGAGAGTTTTGTTATTTGGGCGGAATTTTAACGGCGGGTTATCATGAGGATTAATTGAGGATGTAGCAGGACGAAGTGCAGCCAAGCGAGGGGTGCCTTTCTAATTAAAATTTAAAGACAGTGTGGAGCTGACGAGAGATTAGTGTGAAGACAAAGTTGTTGCTGAACTTTTGCAGCATTGTAGAATCAGCATTACTGTATGGCTGTGAATGCTGCACTATGACCAAGGGTTTGAACGTTGCAAGTCTTTTATAGGAGACGCCTGAGAATCATCCTCTACTTTGTTTTACCCTACCTTAATTTCAAATGAAAATCTGTTGCAGAGGACTGGTCAGAGGGACTTCATTTTGAAAATGGTTGACAGAAAGTGGCGGTGGATGGGGCCGATATCGCAAGAAAAGAACTACAACACCTAACTAGACAGTCTCTTGTATGGAGGATGGAAGGAGTCAGAAGGAGAGGGAGACCGCGAGAGACTTGGAAGAGAGTTGCATCAAAAGAATTCCATGAAGCAACTGATCTTCATTTTGATAATTTGGTGACACACGCCCCAGACCGGAACACCTGGGGAAGACTTGTCGACGCCGTCGATCGGAGTGCGAATCTTCAAGGCTCATCGCGTCTAATAGTAGCAGTAGTTGATCACGTTCAAAGTATTTTTTGGGCTCTTCAACATTACAGTTAACTTGTATGGGTAAAAATCTCGATATAACGAGACCCCGATATTTGCATTTATAATATTCAGAGGAGTGAACAAAGTCCTAGCTTAAATGGCTTGCTGTAAGGAAATTACAAGCTTACAACAAGTAAAAAAAAAATAATAATCAGTTAATAAATACTAACTGGAATCCGAATTTAATGAATTAAGTCTTTACAGAAATTGTAATATCGAATTACGAAAGTATGTTTAGGCTGGGATGATTTAATTCCCCAGAGATGTTGTCCCTGCGGGATTCCGATAGCCAATGAGGATATCCCAAAACCAAATTGCAAGGCTGGACCCACAACCCAGCCCATCCACAGATCAATCAATCTGCGAAGAAATGGCATCGGCCGCGGAATCTTGAAAGGAGAATTAAATAAGCGAGTATAAGGGCGCAGTACGTATTTATTTTTTTAAATTCACAACTAAAGAAACGCGTTATTTTTTGAAGTAAAATTTCCGTACTGGGGCGTACTAGTGTTTTTAAAATCATGCAAACTAACCTACTAAACTAATCCTTAAATACGCCCCAGTACGGAAACTATTCCATTTTTGACCCACAACGTCTTATAGTAATATTTTTTTTAAAAACAGAGACAACCCTAGTATTTTCAACAAACAGTTAGAGCTAAAACAAAATAATATTCATCTTTAAAGAGAAAAAATCACTCATATATAAGTCATATAACAGAAAAGTAAAATCAGTATCGTCATCACCGCCGCCTGGTTAGCCTAATTGGTAAGGTGCCAGTCTATCGTGCGGGAGGCTCGGGTTCGATTCCCGATTGAGGAGAAAGTGCTGCCTTTGCTCTAACATCTGCAAATGGTTAGACTTTCGCGTCTTCTCGGATAAGGACGTTAAACCGTAGGGCCTCGGAGACTTCTGTGTTTATGTGTGTACGTTTGTCATGTGAAAAGTCTCCATCCACCTTTGAGTGGTAAAAATGGTGTTCACAATTAGTAGGCCTTTGGCCGGCTAAAGTATATTGACACCTAATGTGCGTCACTCGTTGCTTGACTGTGTAACCGCGCGATGCGGTTCCAGTTGAGACCCAAAAATTGACCCTTGCTCACCATAGAGTCTCCAGTAGCTCAGTGGTTAGAGCATCCGACTAGATCACGGAGGGTAGTGGGTTCAAATCCCATCTGGGGCTCGGATTTTTTTCCGAGTTCTCCTTGTCATTATTTCATGATAAGAATAAATAATCAAGAAAATACGTATCGATGTTCAAATATTAATATATCACAATAACAATTATAATGATAGTCAAAAAAATAATGATTAGGATGGAATTTACAAATTGTTTTATTTAACCAAAAATAAATAAGAAGACATTGTTGTTTGTCTGACTCATATCCAGGTGGTGAATACAGTTATTTGCTGGAAGCATTCGGTCCCATCCCAGCTTTCATGTATGCTTGGACTAGCATTGTAATCGTCAGGCCTTCCTCTTTTGCTATCATTTTACTGGCTTTTGCTGCCTACGTCATAGAGCCGTTTTTTCCCGGATGTGGCGACCGCGAGGACCTGGTACCGTTGCTAAAGCTCCTTGCAGCTGCAGCTATTGGTGAGTTTTGATCTTAAAACGATCTTGAACTACTTATCGCTCTAATCAAGTTAGTAATCCTAACCTTTCGATATTTTTTGACACTTTATTATTATCTAGGAAGATTGTTTTTCAAAAATATATTTACTATTTATTATTTGTTGGTTTAGCTACTCGGTACTAGGTGCAAACGAGAAACACCCTGAAATTATTGGGCTCCCTGTGAGTAATTATTATTGTATACATGTTTTGTGGGAGTCAGGTAGAGAAAGAGCACATGGTTGACAACATTAAAGAAATGTTTCTGTTGTGCTATTAATATTGAAACTTCTAAATTGTTATTCGGGGATACTACACACCCCAAAATAGAAAGAAAGAAACACTTTAATTAACGTCAGTTGCGAAGGAATAGGTTGCCCATTCTTGCTAGCTAGAGGCTAATGTTTAACCGCTCGACAACTCCGATCTTAGCGTGAAAGTCGACTTTGCAGAGGGAAGAAAACCGGAGTACCTGGAGAAATACCCTTGAAGTCAGATTGAGATCAACAAATCTCAGCCCAAGTGCGAAGCCTGGGAATCTATCCCGGGTCGTAGACGTATGAGGTGCGATTGGTTACCACTACATACGCCAACCTGACTCCCTCAGCCAGTCAGAAATAGAGCCTCAAACGTATATTGTTAACGATAATTTAAATTGTTTACATTTGTCTTAATTTAAAGTGTCCATTCATTGTCTGCCACAAAAATATAGAGTATATTGAATAAATAGTGTACAATAGTAATTTCGCCACAAAAATTTGATCAGTCAAATGACTAATTTGGTTTTAGTATAAACCTACTAGTGGACTAATGCAAATCCTGCATTTTGATTGGCTATGCTACTAGTGGTCTAATAGTAATAGTCATCGAGTAGCAAAAAGATGGCAGATCAAAATAGTAACAAGCCCTGTTTATGGCCTGTTTTGCTATAATATCAGAGGATTTCATCAATTATTTAATTTGTACATCCTTTTTTGACCAATTAGTAGGTTTATACTAAAAACAATTAGACCTCTCGGCCTCATGGACTACGAGTTTGAATAGTCCATTCGGCCTACGGCCTTGTGGACTATTTACTCATAGTCCATTCTTCCTCAAGGTCTAATTGTTAATTATTAATCAGGGCATCTGGTAAAGCGTGATGGCACGATTCCGCACTGACTAAAATTCGCACTATTTTGCACTTTCTTTGTTTTTCCACACTTTTCTGCACTTTTGATAAATATCTAGAAAAAAATACATTAAATTACAAAATTATTGTTTATTAATTGCATTTATTCGACATACTTTAATTTATAATTTAGTTAGCTATGATATATTTTGTTACTGGTAGAAGGCACTGCAAAAATCATCTTGACATAACATACTTTCTAGAATAAAAACACTTCTTTGAGTAACAAAAGCAACCAGAAACATTCCACACTATTTCCGCACTTTTGAGCTTTTTTTCTGCACTATTTCCACACTATTTGACAAAATTTTCCACGCTATTTTCATTTTTTTCCGCACTCTACCAGATGCCCTGTATTAACCCTTTGACTACTGGGAGCTTTTGCGATTTTGAACCATTTTTTGTATCAAAACAATCAATTGGCTTTCTCTAATCCATATTAGGCATTCACATAGAAACATTCCACGTGGTGTAGTCCCCAGGGATAGTGTTTTCAGTTTATGAGGCGATGTTGTCGTTGAAGTGTCTTGTCGCTGCTG
>JAOBAY020086561.1:0-10418 GCA_025331085.2 Zoanthus sociatus
GTAGTGTTTTACAGTGTAGTTTATTGTAGTATCTAATGTTCTATAGTATAGTTTAGTATGATCACTAACGCTCTAAAGTGCAGTATTACATATATCAGTGTAGTGTTTTACAGTGTAGTTTATTGTAGTATCTAATGTTCTATAGTATAGTTTAGTATGATCACTAACGCTCTAAATTGCAGTATTACATATATCAGTGTAGTGTTTTAGAGTGTAGTTTATTGTAGTGTCTAATGTTCTATAGTATAGTTTAGTATGATCACTAGCGCTCTAAAGTGCAGTATTACATATATCAGTGTAGTGTTTTAGAGTGTAGTTTATTGTAGTATCTAATGTTCTATAGTATAGTTTAGTATAATCACTAACGCTCTAAATTGCAGTATTACATATATCAGTGTAGTGTTTTACAGTGTACTTTATTGTAGTGTCTAATGCTCTATAGTATAGTTTAGTATGGTCACTAATGCTCTAAAGTGCAGTATTACATCAGTGTAGTGTATTACAGTGTAGTTTATTGTAGTGTCTAATATTCTATAGTGCAGTTTAGTATGATCACTAATGCTCTAAAGTGCAGTATTGTATCAGTGTAGTGTTTTACAGTGTACTTTATTGTAGTGTCTAATGTTCTATAGTATAGTTTAGTATGATCACTAACGCTCTAAAGTGCAGTATTACATATATCAGTCTAGTGTTTTACAGTGTAGTTTATTGTAGTATCTAAAGTTCTATAGTATAGTTTAGTATGATTACTAATGCTCTAAAGTGCAGTATTACATCAGTGTAGTGTTTTACAGTGTAGTTTATTGTAGTATCTAATGTTCTATAGTGTATAGTTTAGTGCCACATCCCACAAGCATTATGCATTGAAACTGTTTTCATTATTTTAACGGTTTTTAGAAATTATCCTTTAAATAATATACGCAGATATTTTAGTGTTGGAAAAATCATTATTACAGAATAATAGAGTGTAATAACAGCTGTAATAATTTGAAACTAAGTATAACTCCTTTTTTATTTTTGCCTAGAGATTGATAGATGTGCTTATAAAAATGGTGGTTGTGAACATTACTGTTGGACCAAACCAGGTAGTACAGATAGGTTTTGCGGATGTCGTATGGGTTTCAGTCCTGATCCGAACAACTATGAAAAATGTATAGGTAAGTGTTGCTAGAAAAACCACCTTCCCGTAAAAACTTTATTCTTTTGCAAGGCTAGTGGCTTATTTGGAGCCGTTGCATATGTGTCTCAAGTTGCCATGGTGTTACAAGTGGTTGCACATCTTTAATTACCCGTGAACAGGACACTAATTCGATGCAGGTTAGCTTGCAGCAGATGCTGTTATTCATTTACTTATCTAGGTAGGTTAAAAAACTAAGTTAGCTTTTACAGAAAAGAAGGTCGCACAATGATGGCATTCGATCAAATCCTGGATCCTGTTCCTAGAAGACAGAGATCTTACAAATTTGTGTCAATAGTGCCATCATACCTTCCTTCAAAGAAGAACCCTTTTTTATCAGGGACTCAACATGACCGAGTTCGAATTCATGAACTTCCTTCCAACCGCCGGGGGATGTACTCCTTATATTGCAAGGCTCGAAATTGCGACCGATATGGTCGCATTGCCACTAAATATTTCCTTTTGTGACTAAAACTTCAACAGCGGTCGCAATTTTGCGATAATCATCCCTAACCTTTTTACCCCAAAGTATCCCACCCCCGGGTTCCAACCACTAGGGATCTTGGTTCCAGTCCCAGAGCCACTTGAGTTGAGGTTTTTCTGTGGGTTCTCCACTTTTGCCTCAACTCCATCTGGCTTTAGTGCTGCACTTTATGCTAATTAGATTAAGGTCGGATATGTCATTTCAGGCATCTGTGTTTAATGAGACTGCTTTAAGTGCTCTGGTCTGGTCTGGTAGAGCTGCGTCCTGGTAATTCAGTTTTAAAGAAGAGCAGTTATAAATCCAGCATTAAGTTTAAATTTACTTAATTAAAAACGTTGTTCAGAGGGGTGAAGATGAAAAGTATGAGAATGAAAATGGAATATATATAATTTTATTTAACAATTTTTCACTAAAGTGAAAGTGAATGGTTGTGAATATCCACCACTATCACTGACACTGAGGTGAATAATTGTTTTAGTATATATCACACAAGCTGAATAACTAGCAGACCAAAAAGTTACTTTTTTTGTGAAATTTTGAAACCGACGCCGAAACGGGAAGCCATTTTGTTTTTCTTCTGCTGCTCAAAGGTGAATAGTACTTGGCTAATTACCTCTGAGCTAGCCAATCAGCATGCGCGAAAAGTACTATTCCGACTTGTGTGGTATATACTATACTGTATAGAAAATATTGTGTACACTAAAGGATTAGAACAAGACGTATGTGAAAAGTTAAAGGACAAAGAGGACAGGGAGTGCGAAGATGAAAGTGGGCTGCACATGTGAAATTAGGATAACAAAGAAAGAGTAAACAGTGGCTAAAATAATAGAACAGAAAATGTTTCATCAATTCAAACCCCCAAAGAGGTAAGGAGTAGACAGATAGACAGTCGAATATAGTAAATAAAAATTATATATTAGACAGACAGACAGAGGTCCAATTTATGGACTGCAACTTCACTATATATTAAATATGGAAAAGCTGAAGCCTTGATGAAAAAAGATTTGTACTCAGCATTTCTTTTGTCAAGAAATGGGAGGAGGAGCAATTTAATGTGAAAAGTCTCCGAGTGCTAAAGATGGTGTCCCCAATTAGTAGGCCTTTGGCCGGCTAAAGTATAGTGACACCTAAATAAAGTCATTATTTTATCTTATTTATTTAAGTACCGACTTCAGTTTACTCAATCATTCTGGCTGTTTTTCGCTTAGTTTGATCCAGGCTGTTAGCACTTTCGTCTGTCTTAACTATATAATTTTCTCTCAAATTTGTCTCCAGTCATACAAGGTCAAAAAAAATATATTTGTTGTTGTTGGTGTTGTAATTGCCTAAATGAAATGAAATTTAATCAGTGGAATCAATCAATGTTAATTGTCAAATATTTTTTTCAACAATTTAACCAACCTGTAGCAAAGCTGTGTAAACAACCAGTGGCTAGACAAGTGAGATTTTGATTCCCACGTATATAATACAAATTGAATTTAATTCAACATTGCTAAATGATAATATTGTTAATTGTAAACTTTGTGAACAGAGATTACAGATTACAAGTTATTTTCTTCTTATCTTTAACCCTATCTTTACAGTTTAACTCATGATAATTTAAGAAATTAATAGTTAATCTGGACAATGCATGACAGAATGGACAGTCGAATTGTATTAAGCATTACTGTATGGCAATTAGACAACATGGCGTCCCTGTTCATCCCATCAAGCAATGGATGCTTTGCGGTCCTAACTCGAACCCAGCTCTCTCCTCGTTTAGGACACGGCAAATTCGACGTGGCATTTTACATAGACGACTTGTTGTGCAACTTAAAATCTATTTGCTGTTTCTTACCGATACAGCTTTGAATCATTGCAGAGTTACTGAGACCTACATAATGTCTCGACAATTTCAAATTTCCCTTTTGTGTGTTTGTTCCTTTAGGCTTTTAAAATGTGTTTTTTTAGACAACTGCTTTGTTTTCTCTTGAGGCGTTTGCTTCACAAGTGCTGGTAAACAATGTTTTACAAAAAGTTCTTGTTTACAATACTTGTTAAGCACTGAATATTGACTCTCAGTTATAAATTTCCTATTAAGTAGATAGATTGCATGGTCAACTGATATCACCAATTTAGATATTTGCCAAGACAGCGCTCTGAATCCAACTTGACCTCTTCAATCCACCGTAATTAAAATCAACTTCCGTTCCACTCAGTCTTCTTCTAAGCCATTTCTATTCCCCATGTCCATTCAATCACTTCACCAGTTCAACATTCCTTCAACCAGGCCTGTGTCTTAATTTTAACTTCAAAAAAGAGTGCAACAATATGAATAAACGCTTCTACTTTCTCATATTATGCTTTAGATTATAATGAATGCGCAAAGAAAGGATTTTGTAAGTGCTCTGGTAACGGCAACAGTTCTTGTGATGCCCGATGCATAAACACAATGGGATCTTTTCAGTGCATATGTGGCAAAGGATATCAGCTGACGTTAGGAACAGTTTGTGTTGGTAAGATCTAGATTATCTAATCGAATCGTGATAGAAGCGAAAGGATTTTAAATTTAAATTTTAAGATTTAAAAACCTCTCAATTAAAGTGATAGTGAGTGGTGCAGAAGGTGAAATAATTGTAAGTAAATGTCATAAATGGAATGCTGCGTCGGTTTTTCTACAGAAACAGTTTTTTAAAAATAGATAAATTTTACACCGTAGTGGAAATAAATTTTTTTAATGACATTTTGGACTGGATTCCTTCGTCGGACTCCAGTCCGAAACGTCAGTAGAAAAATCATTTCCACTACGGTGTACAATTTATCTATTTTTAAAAAACTGTGATTGTAAGAAAAATAGATGCATGTGGCATTTGTGGGAAGCGAGTAATGGCAAATTCAGTTTTATGTGTTAAATGTGGGAAACGGATACACGGCAGATGTGTGACAGTAAAGAGAGTGACCTTGAGGTTGGGGAGAGAATTTGTGTGTGGAAGATACAAGAAAGAAGCTAATGTTTTAGTGGAACCGGTGGAGGAGTTGTTTGAAGCGGTAGAAATGGTGAGAGGTTTCTGTTATTTGGGGGATAGAGTAAATTGGTTGTTGTGAGGCAGCTGTGACAGCAAGAGCGAGAATTGGGTGGGTAAAGTTCAAGGAATGTAGAACTCAAAATGTTTCTCGCTTAAGATGAAAGGAATGATTTATCGGAGTTGTGTAAGATCGGCGATCAATGTTATATGGGAGTGAGACATGGTGTTTGAGGGAAAATGTGGTGGCAATTTTGAGAAGGACCGAGAGAGCGATGGTGAGAGCAATGTGTGGTGCAAAGCTGATGGAGAAAAAGAGGACAAAGGACCTAATGGAGATGTTGGGATTGAAGGAAAGAGTAGTTCAGTTAGCACAGGCGAATGGAGTTAGATGGTACGGGCATGTGTTAAGGGGGGATGATTGGCATGTTTTGAGAAAAGCGTTGGAGTTTGAAGTAAAGGGAAAAAGAAAGCGAGGACGACCAAGGAAGATGTAAAAAATGCAAGTAGAGAAGGAGAGCAAGGGTGTTGATTTGAAGAAGAAGGATGCAATGAATCGAGCGAGATGGAGAGTGGGAGTAGGAGAGATTGCTGCCAGAGTGGGGTAGATCCGGCCACACGGATCAAAATTTGATTGATTGATTGATTGATTGATTGATTGATGCTTAAAATTTTATCGGATTTACTGTTTCATATTACTTCTATCTAAAATAAATTTTTGATTATGAGACTCACAATATCAAGGTTCTTTCCAAAAGAAATTCTTTTTTATATATGAAGCTTTATTCCCTCATTCCCATTTATCCAAGCAATTGGCTCCAACAACCCACATATAAGAATGGAATGTGACACCCGGATGTGCAAATTAACCAAAAACTGGATTGCAGCTACATGATCTGACGTAATGCCATAAGCTAAAAATATATTATAGGAAATCGAATTAGTACTAATAGCCATAGCGTAGAAAATAAATTTATAAATTACTTACAACTGATGTGGCGTTCTCCACTTAGTGTCTTAGGGGCCGTTTACATGAACCCGGGTTGGCTGCAAACTCGGGTCAGGTCGACAGCCCGGTCATCCCTTCTCCAGTCAAATGCCTGTAAGTGTTTACCCGGGTCAACCCTTCTTGCCGGGTATCCTGTTTCCATACCCAGGTTGACCTGGCTCAAAGGTTTGAAATTTGACCAACGTTTTCCATGTGAACACGGGTCAACTTTCCCTTGTCCATGTAAAGTGGAGGTGAAATCAGAGTCTTCAAGATGGCTTCAAAATATATTCTCGTGGCGTGCAGCCGGTAAAAAGCAAATTGAGTTAATTTTAGTGGCCTAGTCGCCGAATGATAAAGCAGCTTTGTTGATGTAATGAAACAATTATAAAACAGCTTCTCAGCCAACCCAAGTTGGCCAAAAATGCTTTGCATCACAAACAATCTGGGTCCATAAAACACAAATAAACAACACATCAGAGGTAGATGAAATTTATTTTAAACTAGGTGGTGATTTATGCGTTTGCAGAGCATCAACACATTTCCCAACATTCTTGAGCTCTTTATATGGAAGTTGATACTTATGTGTTATCTAACACTAAGTACAGTAACACATGTACAGTCGTTCGTAGCAAAACTTAAAAAGACGTCGTAGAAACCATAAAATTTAAAGTAGAATTTTCAGTTTGGGAACCATGTGAAACAGCAAGCCGAAAAGCAAAAACAAAAGGGATTTAGAACCCAGGATAATTTCCGTATTGGGGCGTACTTATTTACGTATGCAGTTTTATCGCTTATAACTATGAGGGTGTGAATGGGGTTAACTGATTACTGAGAATGGCCTAAAATTTTAGCTGATTACTGAGATTCAAGAAGATATTTAACTGATTACTGAGAATAAATACTTAAGTGATTACTGAGAATCGCCTTAGTTTCGTTAGAATCTCCCTTCTCAAAATATAAAAAACAAATTATTTTCTTAACTACAACAACTACAACTTGTCGCATTGTGATTTTAAAAGGATTATTCTTGGACCCTTAATATCTTAGACCGTTTGCTATGCATTCATCACCTGCAAGCATGCGCAGTGAAACAAATTGAGGCATGTGGCTTCTGTCAAACTCGGCGCGTTTTTGTGTCATGGTGCAGTCTTCTGATAGGTGGATAGTCATGGCGGTTTCCATCAGTGGGATTGACAAAGTACTTGTGGTCTGTTTGTTACGAACCTCGCTGTTCTCAGTCAGTACTGTAAAGACATAGATCTGATATTTTTCCATACAGACCTCGCGCTCGCGCTCCATTGGTTAATAATCTCCTTAGAATGTAAGTTATAACTTACATACCAACTTGCCATAACTTCTTAACCAAACGCCCTCTCTAACTCCCCACAAAAAATAAGAACTTGAAAAATACTGTATTAATACTTCTTGTAGTTTCTTGACTTTATTTGAAAAAATGCGTAAAAAATGCACGTGCTACTTAATACGGATGCAATTCATGAAAAGATCTTTTTGCCTAGCAACAATTTACTTTTAAACTCATAGTCATTGTCTATATCCTCATTATCCGAGTCTCCTTCGTATTCAGCATTGTTCATTGCAGTGAGTTCGAAAGTGTTCTGAAGAATTTTCACTGAAAGAATTTTCATGAGAGTTTACAATAAAACTTAGTTCAAGAACTCTAAATGCAAGGGCTTACGACAGTAGCAGTAGTATCAGTTATTTATGACCCTAATCACTGCTGGATTTTCTTTTTGAAAGGGAGAAGGGTTATAAAAATAATAACTGAGAATCGTCTGAACATTCAGCTGATTACTGAGAATCGACCCAAAAATTAGATAATTACTGAGAATCGACCAAAAAACTAGCTGATTACTGTGAACTGGTTACCCACATTCACACCCGCAACTATAGAAGTTAGGATCTTGGTAAGGTTTAATTTATATGCTCAATTAAACAATAGTACGCCCCAATACGGAAATTTTAACTGGAACCCTTCAAGCTAAACAGTACTAAAATTAGATCTTTTTTTATTTTTGAAGCTGTGGGCAATTGTCAGAAAAACAATGGTGGCTGTGAACAGAGATGCATAAATTTGTTAGGGTCGTACAGATGCTCGTGTAAGCGTGGTTTCAGACTCTCCTCTGATAAACATAGGTGCCAAGGTATGTAACATTGATTACAGGCTTAATAGCTAATTTTGTATTTGCCTTTTGCTTGAATAACAGACGATTTAAAACTTTTATATTATAGCATCTCGATGATGCAATGTTTTTGAAATAGATACTTTAGAACTTTTTAGATTATACTATAAATCCTGGTTTATAAGCCGAGTGTTTGACCCCAAATTTTTACCTCCACCAAGGAGGTTATGTTTTTGGCAGTATTTGTTTGTTTTTTAGCAACGTAACTCAAAAACTTATGGACAAATTTTGATGAAATTTTAAGAAAATGTCGGAAATGGGATGAAGAAGCCTAAATGTTTAAATTTTGGGGGTGATTCGGTTAGCAGTCTGGATGCAGTGAAATGCCCCGACTGGAAATCGAACCCACTTCCCACCCACGGTATCACTTGCGGATAACTATGTATCCCGTAATTTGCTATGTTGCCAGCACGGTGAGTCCCGGTGGTGTAGTGGTTATCACGCCTGACTAGAGACCAGGAGACGTGGGTTTGAGTCCCAGTTGGGGCATTTCACTGATTTTTTTTTTTCAAGGAGTATGTTGAAGGTAAATATTGAGTTGCTATGTAGCACTGAACGATCTAGATGTATTCGTGTAAACCTACTATGCCTCAAAATATAAACAATTATTATTGCGAATCCCTAGTGGGTGTTACTAGGCAAGAAACGTACTCTTAATGAAGGAAAAACTCGGGCCCCGGGGATCACTTGCAGATAACCCTATTCCCCATAATTTGCATGCTATGTTGCCAGCATGCTGAGTCTCAGTGTTGTAGTGGTTATCACGCCTGACTAGAAACCAGGAAACATGGGTTCAAGTCCCAGTCGGGGCATTTTTACTGATTTTTTTTTTCTGAAGAGTATGTCGAAGGTAAATATTGAGTTGCTGGGCAACACTGAACGATATAGATGTATTTGTGTAAAGCTTTCTATGCCTCAAAATATATATTATTGTTAAAACAAATCAAATTAAATAATAATAGGTAAAAACACGCTGAAGTAGTTACAACCGAGATTTACGGCATATTAGAGAGTACATAAGACAACTTGGCTTGAAGTAGTGAAAAGTTGTATAAAATATTGGAGAGAGTGACATATATACAGGTGAACGTCAGAAAGTAGTCCATTGAAATGTGTGAACCAGTTATTCTCTTGGACATGTCACGGTGTTTGTAAGTTAACAGTAATTGCTGTATGGAATTTTGTTATCTGTTGTATTACCGCCAAGCCTGCTTTTAGTTATGTTCCAAAAAATCCTGTCTCCTGATTGTAACCTGCAACAGAGATTCTTTAGTCTTGACAACAAAATTAGTAAGAATAATCATACGCAAACAACTATTTGCAATGGTTCGACATCGTTGGATGTCGTTATCAGGCAAGGTGAATTTTAAGGTGCATAAGATGAAAAATATGGTTAATAGACAATATAACAATATAAACGGGTACTAAGAAGTTTTGGTGAACAGAACAATTACGTAAATTTTTGCCCAGCAGAGAGAATTTTTGATGAACAAAATAATTTATGTAAATAGTTTCTATTGCACGGAGTCAGAATAAACGAGTGAGTAATAGCTCTTTCATGTAGAACGTCTCATATATAAGGTGTTGATGTGAACATTGATATTTAGATGTAAACGAGTGTGTCAGTTCTAATGGATACTGTGAACATAAGTGCTCCAACAGTGAGGGGTCCTATCGTTGCTCTTGTAAGGAGGGATTCCATCTCAACTACAACAGAAGGACATGCAGAGGTATGAATCACGTTACCAAATTGTTAACTTTGGTATTATTACCACTGACAGCTCGTCTGCATTACTATCACCATTACTATCATCGTCATGTTGATTATCAACAGAGTCATTATGGTGATCATCAACAGAGTCATTATGGTCATCATCATCAGAGTCATTATATTTATATAAACATTACACTAGTCATTGTTCCCGCCTTAAGTTTCAAGTTTCAATATTTATGCTAATCATAATCATAATCATCATCATCATTATAGTCATCATCATCAGTTATTATAGTTCCTATCATCATAGCAATTGTTGTTAATCAAGTCAATCATTGTCGTTATTTCTTTTTTTGTGAGGAAAGCATTTTGCCTCTGTGTTTAGCTAAAGAAATTGGTGTTTTTGTATAATAAGGTTTTGTAAGAAAAATCAGTATGTATAAAATAATATAATATCTTTAAAATCCATTTTCACTTGTTCATGCAGATTATCTGGAATTTCTAGTTAACCGGAATTTCTGGTTATCCAGAATTTTTGATTATCTTGAATTTCTGATTATCCGGATTTTCCGATTGTCTGGCATGTCTGATCATCTGGTATGTTTGATTATCTTGAATGTTATTTTCTGATTATCAGGAATCTCTTTGATTACCTGGAATGTCTAATTATCGGGAATGTATGATTATGTAGAATGTCTGATTGTCTGGAATGTTTAATCAGGGGTTGAAATAGCTGCCGGACATTGAACAATGTCCGGCAATATAGGGGAGTCAGGTTGGCATAGTGGTCATCAGTCGTGCCTCCCACCTCTACAACCCGGGATCGATTCCTGGGCTCCGCATGTGGGC
>JAOBAY020086572.1:0-10418 GCA_025331085.2 Zoanthus sociatus
CAAATGAACGATAGTTAAAATGTCATATTTAATTGGGTAAAGGGTTTCTGAAGCTCAGGAGCCAACTAATTTAAAACCTTTAAAAGACTTTTTAATGCTCTGATCAACAACGGCAGATTCAGGGTTGTGTAGTGCAGTCAATGTATTGATGGTCAAAAACGCGAACGTCAAGTTAGAATTTCTTTCGATAAAAACTCCCTTTCATTCGCATTGCGCATTAGAAATTTTAACAAATGTAAGACCGTTTTAAGGCCTTTTAATCTGCAAAAAAGAAAATAAACACCCGCTGGAGCCCCAGGGTAGCAAATTTCAGCTGCATCAGCTCTGGTACAGTATGGGTAAGGGTAGCGACAAAAACAATAGAGTAATGATAACTATAATTATTTAATGGGCAAATAAGTAACAATAGCTCACAAATTTTTGTTAATTCTTCAATTTGTAGGGGTAACACAGTTCAGCTGCACCAGCTCTGGTACAGTATGGGTAAGGAAAAAAATAGGGTAAGGATAACTATTATAATTTAATGAGGAACTAAGCAAGAAGGTCATTCTCTCTGAAGCAATTATATACAATGGCTAACAAATTTTTGTTAATTCTTCAATTTGTTGGTTTAACAAACCTGGTTTTTCGTACATCACCTCCTCGATCTCTTGATAATCATGGTATGCACTTGCCCTATCACGTTTTGGAGATACTCTTGATATCTAAACACAAAAAGATGCAGCAAAATTGTTACAAAAGATAGTGATAGCATTTTGACAAAAAAACATGTGTCTTTTTTTTTCAGTTGTAATGATGACGAAATGTAAAGGAAAGCCAAATAAAAAATATAGTCAAAACAATGTACTGTATCCAGACATAGACATTCAGAATATAGCAAAGGGAACCATAATCATTTTATAGTAATCGGGAAACTAGTTACATAGAATCAGGAATCCAGTCACTGGAATCAGGAATTCAGTCACTGGAATCAGGAACACTGTCAAGCAAATCCAAAACCAAGTTAAAAAAACGTTTGTATAATCTGGACACAAAAAATCAGGATAATGTCAAAAGATTATTACCCAAGATTATAATGTTTTTTTTGCAGACAAAAATATATCACATTAAAATTCTAGTCAAAAAATTGTAACATAAAACAAATTCTAAATATTAAAAAAAAAAAAACGAGTCAAAAATTACAAAATAACACAGTCTCGGAAATCCTGACAATAGTCAAGCAAATCCGGAATCCAATAAAAGGACTCCAAAAGTCTTTTAAGGGAGCTCAAAATCCAAAAAGCAAATCCTGAATTCAATTAAAAACGTCCAGAATCGAGTCAAAGGAATTCAAAATTCAGTCAAGGGAATCAAAAATACAGGCAAGCATTTCAAATCCCAGACCAGTGAGTCCAGATCTAAAATCCACTCAAAATCAAATCCAGGACCCACCCAAACAAACTCGGAATCCACTCAAAGGGACCTTGATCTCCAGTAAAGGAAATCCAGAATCCTATCTAGTTAATTCGGAATCCACTCAAAGTAACCTAGAATCCAGTAAAATAAATACATAAGCCTATCTAGTTAATTTAGAGTCCACATAAAAAAAACCTAGATCTCTAGTGAAGGAAATCCAGAATCCTATTAAGTTAATTTAGAATCCACTCAAAGAAATCCAGAATCCAATCTATAAATAAGAAACTTGTCATAACAACTTAATGAAGAATCCACTCTCAAAAAATCCAGAATAAAAACGGGGGGAATCCAAAGTCCAGTCACAGATATCATTCAAATTAATTTGAAATCTAATTCAAATTGAAAATAAATCGTGGATTAATAAATTAGGGAAAGTTACGTTCTATATTAAATGCTTCACGAAAACTAAATTTGCCGGCGAGATAAAAGTTGGAATGACATGTAAACAACCACAACTAGAAAGCATTTGTTTTACATGTATATCCGTTTTGTGCTCTTTTCTAAGAATTAAAGTACAATTCTAAAATTAATCAATCAGCTTCTAGGGAAAGTATAACTTACATGATTGGTTATTCCATGATAGCAATATTGATTTTATCTAAAGTTTCAGTTTTTATATGACTCATATGAAACTTGATATGGAGATGTGTAAGTCAGCGGTATAATCAAGGCTGATCTCAACTCCACCTATTGATCAAAAATTTTCAAAACCTTTACTCACTCCTGTGGTCTCCAATCCATATTGGTCCATTGTGTGTTTGTTTAGAGAAGCGTACACACTGTTGCCATAAGCTGCGCATGCGTTGCATTTCTCATTATTGAGACAATGATAAAGGTTGGGTGCTGTTAGACAGCGTGGTCTGGTGTTCTGAACAAGTGGTTGGTACACGCTTGGTTGTTTAGTTAGAGTTGGATACTGGGCTGGTTTTCCTTGGTCAACGGGACTGCAGATTTTCAAATCTAGATCGGGACCTTTTTCGTAACTTGGATTCCGAACAAAGTCTTTAGGAAATGACAAAAAAAATAAATTTTCATGTTGGTGATATGCATCGAGTACAGCAGTTTAGGTTACCATAATGGTATTACTATTTCGAAACTACTCCTACTCTATTCAATTACCACTATTTTCACAAACAAAAACATTAGTTGGTTGGGGCAGTTAGTAAGATTTCTGCTTTCCAACCACAAGGTCCCCAGTTCGATCCTGGCAGTTTGCCGAGATTTGAATACTTGCGTGATCTTCTTTCCACCTAAGCCAACTCAGCTTTCTATCCTTCCGGAGTAGGTAAATGAGTACCAGCGTTTGCTGGGAACTAACCTGCGATGGATTAGTGTCCCGTCCAGGGGAAGTAAAAGACTCTCATCCGCTTAACACTACAGAAACCGGAGATAAGCGCCGGCTCCATGGGCCACTAGGCTTGTAAAAGACTTAGCTTTTTTATTATTTACAAATTATTTTTTTACATTCAACTAAAAATATAAAACTAACGCTAATTCATATATATGCAAAAAAAAAATAGCTTCCTATTTAGGGGAGGTCCTTGCATGGCGGGGTAGTTGTCAATACAGCAATACCGCAAAACAATTTCAAAAATACCGCATAACCGCACAAAAACTTTGAAAACACCGCATATTGTACAAATGGGAATACTTTCTTAATCGCATCCTTTAAAAACGGGGCAAACAGTTTGAGATAACAATTTGAAAGAGCGTTCGACTTGTTTACAGCGTAGTCAAACCTTTGTGCATAACCTCAATTGATTTCATGACAATGATGTAGCATCTAAACCGCCTATCTTTCATAATATTCTTCCTCTGAAAAATTGGCGTTTTATAAAAATATGTATCTTTGGTAGCACTAAAATAAAGTCGAGAGACAAAAAGTAATGCAAATCCTTCTTAAGTCAACAATGACCATAAAAACACTTCTGTACCTGGTTGCTATCCGGGTTGACAATAATCTCAGATTCTCGTAGTGACTATAAAGTGCACCACGTAAATGGGAGAACCTTAGGGCTGTGGCGGTATGTTTATGTTTTTTTAATTATAATTTGTCACATTGATATTGGTAAAAACATAATCTATGTATGCTGCTGAAAACAATTATCAAAACAGTTACTGTTCATCAGCAGGATACCTAAACTGGCCCTAAACTGCGTGCTATCTACTACAATTGGTTTCGGCTCCATTAATCCTGTACCAATTGAAGAACAATTCAGGTGGAGCCACCCACTAAGCGAGCACCGTAACTGAACAACGCTAGTAAGCAAGGAAAACAATCTGATAAAACCGTTAGACGCCAATAATGCCCAATATACGCCAGAAAACAACAAAAAAAGCGACATGCAAGCACACGCATGAAGCACAATATTAAAAGCAAAATGAGCGCGTGCCACCTAATACAAAATTACATTTATAAAATATAGCATTTAGATTGAAAAAGATACAGTTTGTCAATCAGGCCAGGGCTCTCTAAGTTCCTTTATTGTCGCACCATACTTGTGTACTTCATCGAAATGGCTTCTGTACAAGTTTGCGAAACAATTTTCGAGTCTATTTTTTGAAGCCTTGTTCCAAGTACTGGTTTCTTGTTTTAAGTCAATCGTTTTACGGCAAATTTTAGTATATCTTACCAGTTGAAATTTGTAAACGTCATACGCTGGATTCCGTGTGATGTTATTCTCAAGGTATGAGAAGTTCACTATCTTGAATTCGAAGTACTCTCTGTTGTCATAAATGCTGTTGTTTACTGCTTCAGTTTGTTCTCCAATGTTTATAGTTGTATAAACTTTCTGTTTGAGAAATTGTAGTGTTTTTCAGTTCTAACTCTGGTGGATAAATTTCAATGACAAGGTTGCCGAATCTGCTGCTGTGGATGCTTAACAAATTGTCAATAAAAAAATTATATGGAAATGTTTTATTGAACCGAGATGCCAAGCTGATATCTACTTTCATTTATATTTTTGTTCATATAATAAATTCCTATTCTAAAGTATTTGAGAAAAGATCTGATGATAACGGAGTACAATTAGTACCCATTGAGATATGCCGATCACTTGGAGAGAATTCATTCATTAACGGCACTTACAGAGTGTATATCAGGGACGAGCCCAGTACTCTATAGTCACAGCAAAAGGCGACTATCGAAGCGGATTGCTCTTACAAATCGTGATCTTGCACCAACTAGAAAGTTTGTCGAGCTTCCTATCTCGCTTTGAATATATTCACTTCTGTCTTCGTTGGTTTTTCATCTTCGTCACTGATTTCATCGTACTCTGCTCCGTCACTTTCCAAATCACAAGTGAACTGATCGTTTTCTTCAGGTTCAGAAACTTTCTTATTCTCAAAGATGATGTCAACTGGTTTATCAGAACAAACACATTGCCGCAGGTACATATACTCTGGTAAGGAACGATGCCTTGCCATTGTTGTCTCCTGGCGAACAGTTCGTTTCCTTACAGCCGCTCCATTGGCTGAAGCCCAGTCTCGAAGAAAATCACAGTTTCTTTTAGACATTGCAACTATTGGCAAAGGATCGATTGTCAAAATCTCCCAAAAAGAAATGGTCTCCTCTGGCTTTGGGTACCACGATGTATTACTTGTGTGATAATAGGCTGCCCACCGGGCTACCCTTTTCAAAGCTTCCTTCACGGAGTGCCCAAACGCTCTTGCGTACTCCGCCACTGACAAGTTACCCTGCTTCATATGAACTGTGGAATGGCAGTTTTCCACATCTAATGTCATACAGCTTAATAGATTCGTTTCACTGTAGTTAAATAGTTTTAAATTATCATATAACTGCTGGAGACCCCATTCAATAAGGCCATAAACTGACATTACAATCTTTGCTGAGACTTGTCCTTGAGGACCATTTATAGCACTCTCAATGCCACTGTATGTTCTAAGTTCTTTTTATGTTTTTGTTAAGTAGCTCTTTGCATTGTCTAACAAGGAAGAGCGCTTCGTCCACTGATTTAAGAGTGTACTTCGTTCCCTTGTTATGAATGGAAAACGCATCATAAAGCTGGCCAGTAGAATTGAGGAATTTTGAGCTTTCATCCATTCTAGTACAAATTTTGATCGAGTTGTTCTGAGCATCACATAATTTATGTAAACAACATTTCCTTCCGTGCAAATTCTGATCGGTTTTCTAAATCGGCAATAAATAACTCTACCATCAAGATTTCCTTCTGCGTTCTGACAAAGAGCAAAGATCTCGGCATGTCCATCTACGTTTATTTTCTATACAGATGCTCACTTCTGATTAGTAAAAAGGACTTCCCAACCAAAAGAAGCAAGCATACATGGCTCATTGCGGAGCTGGATCAATTCAAAGCTCTCCAAAAGCCCTAAAGATACTTCACTTATTCTACTGCAGTGTGAAATAAACATGCTTTCTAATAAACACATGCTGTAGACTTTCTTCCGCGAGTTTCCATATATGAAAATCTCTTTCATATTTTCACCTCTTAACCCGACTCCATCTTCTTTTAGTTGGAAGCTTACAATAACAAGAGTGTCACTTCTGGCAGCGTAGATGAGTTTTTCATGGGCACAAACTACCATAGATTCAAAGAAAGGTTGACTCACAAAATTCCAAAAATTTACCTCATCCACCTGAAACTTCTTTTCATTATACAAAGACCGGAGAGAAGCACAGTGCTGCCTGAGTCGTTCCTTAATTGCAACAAAGAGTACCTGCTGCTGAGACATGAAGTCGTCCTTCTTTTTTGCTTTCCACAGGATGTCTATGGACCCATCAACAAAAGGAATGATTTTGATAGGACCATTGTCAGAAGTGAGGAAGATAATTCCATTGGCGGAGTGCATATCTCTTGCCTTGAGAATTCTTCCAATCGCCTGTAGTTTGTCAACAGGACTGTGCAGACGGGCTTTGTAAAGTGTACAGAACGAAGTCTTTTCATCATGGGATGCAATCCATCCATATAATGGAGTAGCAACTCTTATCGGAGAAAGAAACATACCTATTTGGTTATCTGAAGATTATTTTTCTAATTCTGGAACTATTGTGTGGGAGACGTACCCATTCGTTGAAGTTCAGTCGTTAACTTAGTGCTACTTAAAGTTAAAACTGAAGAGGGATCTTGTTAGTCCTTGTCTTTGACATGATCGTTTTTTAGAATAAGTTTCCTGAACATGTCTCTCGTTTCCTTATTTGAACGATTTCCTAAAGTAGTAAGCAAAGCCAAATTAATCCTCTCGCCTGCAATGCGCACTGCGAAGTCTCCCTCAACACGTATTTGTACTGGTTGTTTGTACTGAAGATTTCGTGAATACAGTACGTGATAAAGTTAACAGGGTTGTAATTCAAGAAACCTCATTTTGACATTTGCTTCCCGCAAAATACTGCTCACAGCAGAGATGAAAAACACCGCAACACCGCCACTTTTGTAACTGAAAAAAATCCCGAAATCCCGTAAGATTCAAGGTAAAATCTCTCATCCCGTGGCGTTTTAAAATACCGCATCACTGCGACATTTTGTTATTTTCACCGCGATATCGCACAAAAAAACGGTCATTACCGCAATTCCGCAAAACCCAAGGACCCCCCAGTTCAGGATCAACAGCCGTTTCTTTTTGAATTAACTCAGGGATTGTGGAATATCTATACTTCCATGGGTATTTAATTTCTAGAGCACCAATGGATTCGTCAAACAAAGTATTGGTTAAAATTCCATCCCCTACGTATCCACATGGAAATAATTGCAGTCCGGATGGCAACACAGTGTTTCCTGTCTTATCTTTATAGGTTTTCAGCGCCTCTTCTTCGTGCATTTGTCCCCACATTATCGAATCCTGTTTCTTCAAATTGTACTCTCCTTTTAGAGCTTTAAAGATTGATGGTGGGTAAGGACGCCCAGTAGCTTCATTTCTTGTAACTGCCTTAATAACCATTCCAAAATTACTGGCAGTTAATCTTAACCTTCGGTACATCCCCCAATAATGGTTTTTTCTCTGATCTTTACTTTTTTGGGCAACCCATTTTTGCTGCTCTTCAGTTACTTTTACTTCTTCAAGGAATTCACTTTTATCCTTTATGAACAATGGGAGTAGCTCTTTTATGAGAGAAGGTGCCGTTGATTCCGTTTCGTTAATTTCTTCTGGCAATAAAATCCACCGAAAGGGGCAATCAACATTTCTCTGGACTAATTCCGCCAAGAAAAAGTCTAGATCTTTTTTATTTACAGCCCGGGTTGTTGCACAATAGTCAGGTTTGGGCGACTGAAAGAAGTCGCTCATCATTCTGGTTCCGGATTCCTGCTTTTTAGTTGCTTGTTTTGGACGTGCTATCCAGCTGTTGGGCAAATTGGTCTTCGAGAAACCCTTTTTGTTTACGTAAATTGCCGTGGCAGCCATATGCCTACAAAGGCAGTTGCCTCTTGGGCACTCACAACTTGCAGAATCCAGATTGCCGGTCCCATCAATAATCAGGCAAACTTTGTAAGAGTGATCTTTCATAGATGCCCGCACGCTTGCAGATATCTTCAGTCCATTTAACACAACTTCAAGAACAAAACCACAATTAAATTTAATCTGTCCTTTATTAATGGCATTTGAATCTTCCTTGAAGAATTGTAGTAAACTTATAACTTGTTGAACGGAAGCCATTTTCGAAAAAGATTTGATAGTAGGCCTCATGTAAAAAGCACGTTGCTACCACGTAACTATGGGCGTCCAACACTAACCAATCAGCGCTCATTTTAGCTTACGTAGCGTATTGTTTGCTTTCAGATTTCCCTTTCTGTAGAGTTCGCACACCTACGACTTCGCCGTTCTCATTTACTGCTAAAAACACGTTTTGGAAGTCATGAACGTACTTTCCATCGTCTCTGGTATGGCCTATTTTTTTTGCTGGTTTTGTAAGTGTGATCACTGGTTATTATTTTTGCTTTTCTTGCCATCATTTCTTTCTCGTACAGCAACTTATTTTGTTCAAATTTTATCAAGAATAAGTCCATTATTTTGTCATTGCTAGGTGCCAAGCAGAAGACGCTGGTTTGAAAACTTTTTTCATAGTCTGTAATTTGTGGTTTGTTTTTAATAAAGTAAAACACACGTAAGTTTATTGAAGCAATACCTTCCGATAGCTGTACGAAAATTTTGTCCCTGGTCAATGCCAGTAATGATATTAGTCATATAAACGTAGAGTATTGCCGCTCATCTGTTACAAGACCATGGGAAAAGCTTGTTGAGTATATGGTGAATTCCTGCTTCTTCTATTGAAGCTAAGAATGGATTTATCCAATCTAGATCTTGCAGAAAGGTTCTGTGTCAGCGAAAGCACTGTTAATAATATTTTGTTAACCTGGATCAATTACTTATACGTTGCTATTGGCACCCTTAAGATCTGACCTCACAGAAATGTTGTTTTAAAGAATTCACCTGAAGAATTTCTTGCAAAATATCTAAATAATATCATCATAATCGATACAACTAAACTTAAAATCCAAGTGCCCAGCTCTCTTCAGAAGCACAGCGAGACTTACAGCACATACAAATCACACACTACACTAAAATCGTTGGTGGGGGTGGACCCTAAAGGAGGAATAATATTTGTTTCACAGCTATATAAGGGTTCAATATCTGACAAGGAAATAGTCTAAAGATCTGGATTCTTGGAAACTCTTAGGCAAAAATTACAAACTGGCAACTTAGTAAGGGAGATGCTGTCATGGCAGATAAGGGTTTTGACATCAGTGATGAGCTCGATAAGCTCGAATTAAAGCTTAACATCCCTCCTTTTCTTAAGGACAAAGTTGGGTTTGAGGAGGAAGGTGTTATCAAGACCCAAACAATAGCAAGACATAGAATTCATGTTGAAAGAGCTATAGGTAAAATAAAACGGTTTAAAATTTTCCACTCTGTTGTCCCAGTTACAATGTTTGGAAGTATAAATCAAGTATGGACTATTGCTTGTTTTCTATCAAAACAAAACCCTGTTCTTGCATGATTATGCTTCATTAATTTAAATTATAAAATTATCATTATTTTTTCACTGAGTTACATACTCTGTAAATTTCAATTTTTATGTTTGTGTATTTCTCATTTTATTATCTTGCATGATTATGCTTCATTAATTTAAATTATAAAATGATCATAATTTTTCATTGAGTTACATACCCAGTAAATTTTAATTTTTACATTTATGTATTTGGGCAATTCCATGTAAAAATGCATTTCATGTTAGTTTTCAAAATTTGTATTTAGTTGAAATAGACTGGAAAAACTTATAACATAAACTTTGAATTTTCTAGAAATGTATGAAATGTTATATATTTTCCAGCATTTATTTGTTTTTTTTTAACCTTCTTACCGATACACACTTGAAGTAGAAAAAGTATGAAAAGTTAACAATTTTTAATTGATTAAATTCCTTTGAACTACTATGGACAGACCTCTTCAAATGTTTTTAGATAAACATTTAAATCATAATATTCAACAATTTAAGTTAAGTTGGTGGTTTCGTTTAATAGAAATAACCAAATTTATATGTCAAAATGCAAGCTACTTGGTGTAATGTCCGTTACAAAAATTCCTGTATTTACAATGTTACATCAAGAGTTTCAAAGCTTTATCATTTAACATTTGGATTCTCTCTTTGTTTTGAATTTAAAACTTACTTAAGACTTTTATTTTATATATTTTATTATTTTTAAGCATTTTTCACGTCACGGACATTACGTAACGGACATTACAGAACAGAACTTGTGGGAAAACCTGTGCAACTGAATCTATTAAAAATATAATGGGTTTAGGTTACCTCTGGCGTTCTTTCAAAGAGTAGTTACACAGCCTGGAGTGGTTACAAAGTCATTCAGTGAAAGCACATGGAAATTTTTTTACTCTTCAGCTCACACAGAGAACTTTTAAACAATTATGCCACCGAAATCTCCTAGAAGTCGTATGAAAGAGTACAGAAAATGAATCAAAAACAGTGCAGA
>JAOBAY020086583.1:0-10417 GCA_025331085.2 Zoanthus sociatus
TGAAAAAACTTTCAAATGAACACCAAACTTTTTTTTATTCGATCAAAATTTCAATTCTCCAGAGATTCGTCAAATCAAGTGAAAAAGCCAATCAAAACGATTGTACAAACCAAATCTCATCTGACTATTTAAACTTAATCGCGTCAAACAATCAAACAAGTACAAAATTTTCTGAACAACATTAACTGAGCAAAAGCGTAGAATTTACAACATCATTGAAAGGTAACGTTTTCTGTTGAAAGAGAAAAAGACAGAAACCCCGTTCAGTCTTGAATCACTCGTTTATGGCTGGTAACGTTAGATGTTGACATTTTCAATTTGGCATGAAGAAAACATGTCGCTGAACGCAGCTGTTATCTGTTGAGAAATGGTCGTATTGATGGATAGAAATTGCAGCTGTTTTGGCGGTTTTAGTGGAAGCCTAAACTCTTTTCTCGGTGGTTCAATCAATGTTGACTGGAAATTGACATCTCTAAGTGCCACGAAAAGGACAGTGCTGAATTTAATTTGCGAAGTCGCAGAACTAACGCTACGTTGTAAAAACTTTAGAGGCTCGACTCCGTTACCGCAGCACTGCTTTTTTTGTGAAGGCCATTTAATTTCTTTGTAATTTTGAATGAAAGAAGAAATTTTTTGTCTCAAAAAAAACTTTAAAAACACCTACGGGCTTCTGTGTTGCCTTTTTGGTTTGTTTCGCTTGTAATTCTGTCTACTTCAGTACTTGTTCAGTTTGCATTTCTGCAAATTGATTCTTTTTTTCTTTGTCGCGCTGCTGAACTCAGCTACATTTTCGGAGCCTCCTTCTTTTGTCAAATTACCGAAGGTCATTACGTTTAGCCGTTAAATGTTTTGAAACAAAAAAGGGACACTAATGTTTTTTACGCTTTTCAACAGTTATTTAATAAATCACAGCGCGCGTACCATTCTGGTTATTTTATAAAAGAATAATGAGGCTGAAATTTGCCAAATTTTAAGAATATTTTAAGGATAATGCTTAGTCTCAGATTTTGTCAAGAATAGAATTTTATATGTTTGAAAGAAAAAACATTAATTACTGATTATATGTATGGCAACTGTACTCTAATCATTAGAGTCCCATACGGCAAAACCACATACAGTACAGCTGTATTAGTATTATCTTTGAAGCTCTTCGATACCACAGTCATTTTAAAAACGGAAATTCCATGTCCCGGATATTCCCGAAACTAAGAATATTCGTAAGAATATTTTCAGTTTAAACTCGGTAAAGAAATTAGAATATCCAGCCTCGGTCCGAAAAACAGCATTCTCATAAAAAAAAAAAGAGTGTAATGTATCTTCTTAATGATTTTACGGCATCTGAAATGGTCGAGGTACTTTTAATTACAATCGTTACATAATAATGTTATTATGTAATCACATCTATAAATCTCAGAAAAACAACAGTTGTTTGAAATTAATCGTGTTTCGGCAGGAGGCTTGCCATGCATCATCAGTGGTACACTGAAGAAAGCTAGTTGTTGCTATTATATAGTAAACTGAAATATGCTTTAGATTTAATTTGCATGGCTGACTTGTTAATTTATTTTAGGCTTGTCTCAAAGGATATGCAATGCGTCTTTGATTTTTGGTAATATTTCCTTTATATTGCATTGCGAATGTTTCTTTGAAAATAAAGTGCATTTTTATTCCATTACATTTGTAAATACTAAAACAACTATCCCCCTCAGGGTCGGTGCCTAGCGCTAGATATATACCTCGACGCTTTACGTCTTTGTATTTTTCCACCACTCTTCACCTCCCCTTTGGGGGATAGTTGTTACTGATCATCATACATGTGCAATACAGCGTGATATTTAACATTCCAACAGACGGATGACAAGGGAGTCTTCGCTACTTCATTGTCAGAAGAGTATCGTCTGGTTGCTACAACCTTCGGCCTCACAAAAGAACAACTGTGGGATTTATCGTATAAAAGCATCGATTACATTGCAAGCGGCGAATCTGTCAAAGATAGTTTACGAGCACTTTGGAATAAGGAGAAGAAAAACCTGTTTCCATGATGATTTTTTATACTTACCGCGGTTAATTCAACGCCATTGGTATCGAAAAGAAACTTGAGTGAAGGTATTCATCATTACATCGGAAAATGTTGCAGTGATATATGATTTCTAGGAAAGAAACATTGCGTTTCTTGTTAGACTCAATGGGGAGTGTTGGTCTACATTTTGCGTGTTGGTCAAATATCTTTACGAGTATAAAGTGAGCAAATAAAATGAGAAAAAAAAGGGAGAAAATGCCAGCAAATACAAGTACAGGTGAAGAAGAAAAGAAGAGATTAATTTACTTTTTAGGCGGAAGGCTATTTAGCTAGTGAGGGTCAATCGAAGTGGACATAGCGAGGGTCGAACTGGCGACAGTAAAGCTGGATGTTACACAGGAAGCCGCAACAATCTTTGTATAACAACAGACCAGTATTAAAGAGTTATTATCGGAAGAAATATTGTATTATTAAATCGCAAACCTCCATTTCAAAAAACATGATTATTTTTTTTGTTTGTTTGTTTGCTAGTTTCTTTTTATTTATTTAGACGCACTTAGAGTGACCAGTTCAGTCATTAATTCGCGTGAAATACAATTTAACTTGTTACACTTTATCATACTTAATGTGAACCGCTAACTGCATGTATCTTGTGTACCGAAATACTAGTGACATCCCTGAATCGACTGTCGACACGGTACGAACGTCAACCGCTGATCGTATGTATTGCATGTTCGTTTGCTAGTGACATCTGAAGACTATACTGTGTTACGAATAGGAGGCTACTCGCTAAACTCGCAGCAATAATCCTAATTAAAAAATACATACATTTTCAGTTCTTTTAAAACTAAATTTTAAATTGATACTTTAGTCAGTACTGTAGGAACCAATACATAGCCAAAAATTACTTCAAGTTAAAAGGGTTAGTGCAAAACTCTATACGCCACTAAAATATCATTGTTTTTCGTCATGTCCATGAATAGAAAAATAACTGTCAAGTTAACTGGATTCATTTCTTTTTTTATTGTTTTTCAAGTTTAATGGGAAAATATGGCAAAAAAGCCCGCAAGTTGTGGTTAAACTAAAGAATTTTTGGCTTTTTTTATCCACTTACGCTTGTTCCTGTGTCTCTGTCTTGTTGATGACGTTTTGGCAATCGTGCCCTCTTCAGATCATACTTATTCCTCAAGTTGCCTGTCAATGTCATTAATGTTAATGTGGTGTTGCATGTGGGAGTCACTTTTGTCGTTTTTGTCATGTTTTCGTGTACCACGTACTTGTGTATTGGACTTCACGTCAATATAGCTAGGGCATCTTTGGAATTCAGGCAGCGTTTACACGTAGCCGGCTATATTTTTATCCGGATAAAAATATCTGTGTTTACACTTAAACGCTCATCGTTTATGTATTGTTTTTGACCGTTTACATGCACGTAAATGCAAAGCTGGCGTTTTCGAAAATAGCTGGCTATAAATTCATTGTTTGCGGCGTTTACGTGTAAACACTTGGCTTCAACGGATAAAAAAAAAAGTACTTTTACAAAGTTAGCCGGCTACGTGTAAACGCTGCGCCTCAGAAAATAGAACTTCGTAAAAGTGCAGTCTACAAAACTACTACTGAAATGCTCGCATATATATATATATTTTCCATTTAATTGGTTTAGATATACACAGTGTTTTTGTTATGAGACTGACTTCGTGTTTGCACCATTGATGTGATAAATTTATTTTTCCCGAAATTATCATTGCATTATTATAGTCATACAGCTCTAAAAATAAACTAGATTCTATAAAATGGATGATTGTTACTCTTCGTGAAAACCAGTTTGTTATTAAACCAATATAAATAAAAAGTCAGCAAATACAATCGCGGACAGTTGTTTTGTTCTTTATGGGGCTCGTCAGCGCGGTGGAGCAGCCAGCCAGCTTGAGAGCCAACGCCAACGTCATTTTTACACGTTCTTTTATACAGTCTAATACCCCGTTCACACCAACAAAACATGTTTAATCAAACAAAGTTTAAAGAAACCATGTTTAATTAAACATGGCTAACTGATCAACCCGTTCACACCAAACCACAACAGTTGACAACAACGCAGCCTCATTTTAATGCTCAGCCTCGCGAACGTGTAATTAGGGACTTTACGCAACGAGGACGGCGACGCCGACGACAACTTCAAAGAACAATAGTAAATACAATAACTGCACGTTGGAATGCATCCAGCTCAGCATCTGCACGAAGTTGTCGCTAAAATTACAACGTGAAATGACCTTTTTTAGAGTTGTCGAGACTACGAGGACGAAACAGCAAAAACTTTTTCAATGTTGTTTAGCTTCCTGGAGAAACATTTAATCATGTTTCTATTCCCAAAGTTTACAGCAAAGAAACAAATTTCTAATGACTTGCACTTTCAGAGTGTGAATTCGTGTCTTGCAGCTGCCGTCGTCCCTGTCTTCATAGCCTGAAGCTCGAAGATATGCCGCAATTTCTAGCCATATAGGCTTTTTTCTTGTGCATGATTTGAGCTGGAGCTGGATATTGTCGTCTCCCCACTTTTCAAGTAACAGGAGGGTTTCTTTGTGCTCCCAAACTCTTCCGCGAGTTTTGGTTTCTGCCGCCATTTTGAATGTGTTTTATTAAACACAATTGTTAAACCACCTCGGGAGGTAGTTTTGTTAAACACGGTTTTAGAAGTGTTTTGTTAAACGCGCCCGCTGTGTGAACGGCCAGTCTTACTAAATCTGTTTATCAAAACAAGACAGTTTTAAACATGTTTAAGCTTTGGTGTGAACGGAGTATTAGTTTGCAATTCTCTTTCAGGATACTGAGTTGAATTAATTTTAACTGATATTCTTGTTAGATTACCATAATCAAAAATCATATTATTAACTTTTTGTGGATTAGCATTTGGTAGTGTTTCTGTTGTTTGAAATGCTATAAAAGTATGACGAGTTAGTTGTGAACCATCTTGAGTAGTAATATTTAAGCATTTGTAGATTTGCTGCAGGTTTATCACCATTAATTAAAAATTGTATCCACATATTTTTGATATTAATTTGTTTTAAGTATTGTTTTGATTTTTGGGATTCTTGTTTGTTGATTTATATAAACATTTTTCCGTTTCTTATTTCTTTTAGTAGGTAATTAATTATTAGAGGTTTTTTATAACTGAAGTTAAAAAGTGCGATATTTAGATATGCGGTGTTTCAAAAGTTTAAGTTCTAATTATTTCTATTTACCGGTATAGATGAATTTCCATCAAAACTTACTTTCTTTGAGATTTATAACTTTTAAACTTTTTAATATTTGCTAGAGATTAAGTTTTTATAAACTTTTATCCTGGCATTTTGGAGAGGTGGAAGTTCAAACGTTAATTTAGCTATTAATCTTTGTTTTGTGATTTATGTTTTCGTTGACCTTTTTGTTAAATCATTTTGTTTCTTCGATTATAAGTTTTTGTTAAGTTTTAGGTATTTTTTTATGTTTTTAGTACTTATTTTTTAATATATTTTGTTTTTTCCCTTTTTTATTTCTTTGACACTTGACAGTATTTTTAAGAACATCCAGATTGTTTCATGATAAAGTAGTGAATTTTATTTTGTTTAATTCCTATTTGTCAATGATCGCACTGTCGCGTTTTTGTTAACAGTTAATATTACGATCGTTGCTGTGGGTGTCACTGCAGTTACTGTTGCTTTTGATGGAATCCGCGATGCAGACTTTAAAGGTGTTGTGACCTGGTACACAATTTATTATCAGCCTATTGGTGGTTTGCCTCGCAACAGAAACGTTTTAAAGATGAACATCAATAGTTCTATTAGCACTGTGACTTTAACTGGACTTGAGGAGAATGTGGTGTACCAAATTTGGGTGACAATCAACAATTTATTCGGTGAAGGTCCCATAAGCAAGCCAATTACCGTTAGAACAGAAGCAGGTAAACTTTTCTATTCTGTTTTCATTTTCTTTTAGTATTACAGCTGAATTAAGGAGTCTGTATTCGTGGTTTGTCATTCCTTTAATGCCTTTTTAAGTTTTCATTAATTGATGAATATCTGGTTTTCCAAAGTAAAATCAAAAGTAGCATAAGATGCGCATTAATGAGTCACCAGTGCTTTTCTCAGTTTTATAATTAAGGTGTATATCGTAGTGAATAAAAATGTCAACTCAACTGGCGTTTCGAACTGGACTCCTTCGTCGGAGTGAATGTGAGTGCTTTTCCCAAATGAATCTCGAAAACACCGATCCGCGACGGATACCTAACTTTGCCGCAGTGTAAAATAATGGGCATTTTCAAGCATTTTGAATACTAATTACAACGCAGTTTAGCTACAAGAAATCACTTGTTAGAGAAATCTTTAAAATGTAGGATACTCTTTGCGGCCGGACTACAAGCCGATTGTAGATAAAGTAAGTTTAGCGGCTACTATTCAAAGACCTTAGCGTATCTTATGAAGAACATCAATAGTTCAAAGTATTTTTGACCCGAATATTGCCATTTTCAAATTTTTATACAATTAATCATCATTATATCGATTTTTCGAGTTCAAAATGTAAAGTAATTTTTTTAAAAGATGCGTTGCAAATGTTAACTGGAGGTGACCAAGCGTCATTTCAGCTGCAAAAGACCGTTGCCAAGTTTTTAAGAAATCTCAAAATTGAAACACTAGCCGTGTAGAAAGATGAATTGTTAGGTCGTTTTTTAAAACCATGCTTCTCTCCGCTCGCTCCTCATTACATTTTTGATTTAATGAGTTCGAAATTACCGGGCATTTTACGCAAAGTAATTGCCTTATCCAAAAACCTGGATCCAACAGTCTGATGCTGTTTTTGTTATTTAGTGTACATGTTGGTATTCCAGGCAATTTTGAAGCTATGCCCTTTTTAAGATTAGACCTGAAAGGTCCTAAACAGCTTACCCCTGGTATTTTTGCTGCAGCTAGCCCGTTACTGGTAAACAAGTCACAAGCAATTAACCAATCTCTTGATCTTAAAAAGGAACTGGACTCAAATGAACATCTACACAGAAAGATCTTAGTCTAATCATTACACATGATGTTAATTAGTATGCATAAATTACCAACGCCCAGTTGTTTGAGAGTCGATTGTATTAACCCAGGGTTAAATTTTTAACCCATGGTTTTGTTTCCAACTTGTAAGAGAGAAGGGCTTGAGCACGTGTTTTTCAAGGAAAATTTAAAAAGTATTTTATAAGAACTGTAATCTTGTCCTAAGACAAACAATTGCTACTGTAATGTTTGCTTAACACAGGGTTAAAGTTAATTCAGCTTTGAACAACCCAGCTCAGTGTTTTATCAAAAGAGTTTAGACTTCTTGGCTTTGTTAAAACGCCATACAAACAGGAATTTTGACACGAAATCCAGGACACTGTACTTATTCGACCATCTATAAGTTAGTCTGCACAGGTTTGGGCGCACCCTTAGCGATAAACACAATCAAGGCAGTAGTAGTCGTCAGCGGCCTTCATCAAAGTAGATCGTAAAAAACCCACATCTCAACTATCGCAGAATTTTTAATAAATTTCAAACTGTTGCCTGTTATACCGTTCTGACATTAATGCATGGTCTATATCAACAGTATATACAAATTTCCAAATGGTCTACATAGCAGTTTGCAGTTAAAAAGATCGTGTTTTTTATGAAGTGTTTGATATACAAATTTCCAGTTAAGGATAACTTTAGAGTTAAAACTGTAACAGATGTAAACTGGCCATCCTATATATAGTTTACTATTTCAAACTATTTCAAACCTCTACTGTAATGGTATACCAAGCTTTGGAACATTTTATCCCCACTTATTCCCTCGTTCTCCCTGAAAATCCCACTTGTTTGATTTGATCCACTTTAGTTTGCCGTCTTTTATGCGAACTCAAGCTTCTGCGTTATCTACCCTGACTGACAAAGATTGAAATAGGATTCTACGAGAAAATGATTCTAAATAATTTTTATTATCTGTGATAGTTGTAAGAACCATTTTCTCGGTTTACCGTGTTTTGATTCTGAAATGCCCTATTTATTCGCTTTCAGTTTAAGAAATGTATTACTTCCTCAAAAGTGCTATTTCAAACAAGATTATAATCTGTACGGAAGACGACCTCTTATAATATAACAGTTTCTATTTGAGTAGAACTGCAACTCACACAATAAAATCTTTTCTTCTAGTTCAAATACAGTACAACCAGCATATGAGGTTCTTTGACGGTCGTTACATCCTTTTCTGGTTCTACGACCCAGCCACGGACCAAGTGCACTGCAAGATTGTGGTCAGGAACTCCACCGGTTGGGCTGGAGTTGGTTTCTCCACCAGTAAAAACATTTCGGTCAGCGGTTTTGATTTCATAGTCGGAGGACTGTATCCAAACGGAACAGCTTTTGTCAAGGTACGCTGATAAAATTAGTTGTGACTGATGAATCTATATTACTACGTATAGAGTGACCATTACTACTCACTATGGACCTATGGTGTTTCTCTTTAGGTTACTGGCATGTTGTATCAACAGCTAATTGAGAAAATTTTACGTTTTTGACATCTTTAGTGACATCAGAAAGTAATGTAATGAACACGAAGTGCTTAAAATGTTTCTATCGGGTTTTGCGCTTTTCTCATTTTTTGAACCATCGCGATAGGTAACGGGAAAATACCCAAGAAAATACCGACAAAAACTGTAGGAGAGAGCAGTTTGAGAAATTTATAAGTGTTATACAGTGTTGGGAAGTTGATAATTAGCCTTCAGACAGCTGTAGTCATTCGTCGGAGTAACTGCGCGCGAGATAGATAAAGAGGTGGTTATGTAATGTTAAGCATGAAACAATATTGATATCCTGAAATAAAGACAAGGAGAACTCGGAAAATATCCGAGCCCCATGCAGATGGGATTTGAACCCACGACCCTCCGTGATCTAGTCGGATGCTCTAACCACTGAGCTACCGGAGACTTTATGGTGAGCAAGGGTTGATTTTTGGGTCTCAACTTTAACTGCATCGCGCGGTTACACAGTCAAGCAACGAGTTACTCACATGAACTCACTAACAGCATCACGCTGTCACATTAATGCATATCTTAGATGCGGCCACCAACCTCCTATGTGAGTGTATTAAACATGAAACAGTATTAATATCATGACATAGTAATGGAGTTACAAGGAGAATTAAAATGGCGATGAAGAGGTTTAGAAAGATCTTTTTTAGGTATATCATAGAAGTGATCTCTGATGTGGTCACGTAAACAGTGGCAAGTTTCTGCAAGTAGAGTTACAGCGAAAGCATTGAATACAATAATTATTGTTAAATGTGATGCTGTAGAGCCCGCAAATGTAATAATTACCTGCAAATGTAATAAACCTGCAGATGTAATAAGCTCTCACCCGCAAATGTAATAGACCATCTTTCTGCTCGTCACAGACCCTAATTAAAGTTTCCTTACTTTTTCTCATAAACTTGTTTTAGCTTTAGAATTTAAGAATCTGTACCTCATTACAATAGGGGCTCGATCTCACTTACTCACTCCTTTGTTAGCACGTAATTAGCATAATCAAATCTAATGTCAATGGATGTCGATCCCTTGGGACACCAGCTAGCCTCTCTCGAGTACTAGTCCCGCGGGTCATTTGCGGGACTCAGCGTGACCAAAGCTCATCGTCAAGTCCTCTGTTACTCCAGTTCCCTAGTCAACTTATTGTTGGTGCTGTATCTTTCATTGCTTGCGCATTCACAAAAATTGTTTACCTAATAACGCTACAATATAATGTGCGTTACAAGTTTTAAAATAAAACTGCAAAACGTGCAAAATCAGTTCATAACCTGCTCCGCAAAAACATTTCGCAAAGACATTTTTGTCAAACACTGGTCAAAACAAGAACACGTCTTCTTTAGCTTTAAACAAGATTTTATAAAAGATTTTCCATTTGTAGACGGTGTCATATTACATTTGAGGGTGAGAGCTTATTACATTTGCGGGTTCTACAACTGATGACCACTATGCCAACCTGACTCCCGACAAAGAGAGAAATGAAACTGCTAGTGGCAGCTTTTTATCTTTTAAATTGTAAATTTGCTAACGGTTAGTGGCTTCAAGTGAGCTACTAGCAAGTTGGATACTTGAGTTCATCTTTATTGCCACATCCCATGCACAAGCAATGCGCATGCGCTCTTACCATTACTTATGTTCGTCTTGGGAACCCGAGCCTGTTTGCTAGGGTAAGCCCTGGCGTTCTACTACACGAAACAGCTATCCATGCCCGGGGGAAGGGGGGTACTTTTGGGTAAAAAGGATAGAGATGATTGTCGGGAAATGTGAAAAAAATACCCTAAAAAATACCAAAGCGTAAAAATTTTTGACGCTAAAAAATACCTCCTAGCAAAAATGATCCCTAAAAA
>JAOBAY020086594.1:0-10417 GCA_025331085.2 Zoanthus sociatus
TCTTGTTAAAAAGATAACATACCGTGAAAAAAAGTAGAATCCGTATATTTGACATATTAAACTACAAGAAACAGAAACAAACATTTTTATGTCATATGCACTTTAATAGTGATTCAGTTTCATCTTATAACAATCGAATATTAAATGCATGAATATAATCCAGTTTGTAGCATATGCTGTTCAATGCAAATATTTAATTTACGAAATAAAACAAGCTAAAATTAATTTATAAGACATTTCTTCAATTTCACCAAAAGGAGCTGCATTTGCCTCAATGAGTAACAGGACACACCTCCCTAAATCAGGTTTGTGTTCTCGCTGTTTGTTTTTTAACCTTTGCAATAGCACTTTTCAAGTACAAAAACAAAAATATCTACCGGGCAAAATTCATTTTAAATATCGAGATGAGCGTTTCATTCCAATTTCTTGTCAATAAGCAAACATCATACATCCTTTCTTTATTAAAAATCCTTGAATTTTTGAACCAGAAGAGTTCTTCTAAACTTTCAGGTTAACCGTGCATTTTTTGCTGTTTCTTACTTATTATTGCAAGTTTTTAGGTATATTTTCATTACACTGGTGCAGGCTTAAAGTCAATCATTTCTATGATTGAGAGTTACGTTAATAGTAATTTTAAATAAACAGTTATAGAGATTACAATTTAGTAGAAGCGCAATGCTTATGGATGTTGCTAGTTTAGAAAGCACAACAATAGCTAGCTACTAGTACGTAGCTAGCTTGAAGCCTCGATAATGGGGCACTATGATAGATTTAAAGCCCAGGTAAAGCCCGCAACCAACGTGGTATGCTATGTATATTTCATCGGCTTATAGCCACATCCCACAAGCATTGCGTTTTTTTCATTGTCTATTTCGTTTTGTGAACTGAGCCTGCTTGCTAGCTATGCCATGCTGATGAGGCCTACAAAACTCTCAAAACAGCTGCTAATAAGATCTAGCGAGGGCAGCTAGCCCGCTCAGGGGTAAGCCCTGGCGTTCTACTACACGAAACAGCTGCTTATAAGATCTACTCTTGGCAGCTAGCCCGCTCAGGGGTAAGCCCTGGGGTTCTACTACACAAAACAGATACTTATAAGATCTACTCTTGGCAGCTAGCCCGTTCAGGGGTAAGCCCTGGCGTGCTACTATACGAAACAGCTGCTTATAAGATCTACTCTTGGCAGCTAACCCGATCACAGGTAAGCCTGCTGGCGCTATTCTACACCGAAAAAGCTGTCCATTGCTGCTAGCATTCAGGTTCACAATTTTTATGGTAGTTATAGCAAGTATTATCTAAATCAAAGAAATTTATTGGAAAATACTAGTATTGTTAAATATCAAACAAGACCATACATCCAAAATTTCATTTCAGTTTTAAAATCCTTTTCATAATGGTTAACTTACTTAGATGCATAATCTCAGTCCGGATTTTACACGGACTCTGTTTTGGCCTTTTGGTTCCTTAAGATGAAAGGACATATGTCAGGAGCCCATAACTAGGAGCGAGCAACTCCCATACTAGACCTATGTCACGACGTTTTCTCGGACTGGTTTATTTTTTGAACGCTATTCGTGGGAAATTTAAATTGATATTCCGGTCCCTGAGGAATCAGGCAATTCATACAAAATTCCGGTGACGTCATTGATTAAGTATGGACACATGTGATTGGTCTGAATTCGCGAGAACTAAGCTAAAAATAAGTCGGTTCGTGAAAACAGCGTGACACTAAATCATGGAAATCGCTCGCTTCTACTTATGGGCTCCTGCATATGTATGTATTACGTAGTTACACACGCATATATATATGCTTGTTTAGTTAACATGTTTAATAGTATTCATTCTCCAATCTTACTCACTTTTTCCCTTATTGAACAGACTTCTTTAGCATCGGCTGCTGGCGGGACCAGCCGGAGAGGGCTCTCTCAAGCTTAGAAGGGATATTCCCAATCCTGGATGGAGGTGATTACAAAATGCGAAAGTTTGCAATAAAAAAATGTGCTATGGTAGCGCGACGCCAAGGTTTTCCCGCCTTTGCACTGGAGAACGGTGGTCAGTGTTTAGGCGGGAAAAACATTCTAGCGATGTATAATATGTATGGTCCCTCAGCAGCTTGCAGATCCAATGGGAAAGGAGGGCCTTGGAGCATGGAAGTGTTCAAATTTAAACGTAAGATGTATTTTTTTATTCAATATAGGTCTGTTTCTTAGTGTTAGAATTGTTTTTGTGAATGCCAAACTACATACATTTTACAAGTGTCTGCTAACATAAGCAATACTAAAAAGGTAGAAATAACGTTAACAGCGACATGAATAAGACAATAAGGATGATTGAAATAGCAACTTCGATAAATGTAGAAACAACCGAAAAGACGCTAATAAACAATGCATCAGAAAAAGATATAAATTTTCATAAAAAACACTAATCCTTTGGTATTTACCGTGAGGAGAATAGAATGTACAGTACGGAAAAGAAGACGAAATGATTGACAATTGGATCCTAGGCGTCGATAGAAATATGCTGTCCCAAGCTTAATTGGGAATGTTTCTTTAAAGTTGCATTAAGTTTCGAGCAATGTTAAAGTACAAGGAAAAATATCAGGTTTTTAAGTTCGCTAACAAGGATAAACATAGAAGCAGTACTGTAACAGACCAGTTTCGGACAGTACGGCATGTAAGCTTCCCATGAAATTCAAGATTTTAACAAGCTTTGTGACTGGCTGAATTAAGGTTGGGGTGAGTTTTATCTTTCCTTTCATTGGCTCAAATTTCATGGGAAGCTAACATGCTGTACCAACCCCAGTTTCGAAATCCTTGCTGCTGCTGATTTAAATGACTGCGGATTCATTTTTTTGGTCTTAGCCTCGTTTTGTTGTTAAATATTCAAAAATACTAGTGAAGAGAGAGCGCGAGAGGTCTCACCTCCAACAATACACACAGTTGAAAGTAGTGTAAAATTACATTTGTATTTAGGAATATTTAACTCCATATCGAGGCTTAGACTAATAAAATAGTCCTGAACTGAGGCTTAGACTGTACAAATTGAATGCGTGGTTGTTGTAGTCAGCGGAACTTGAAATTCAAAGATGGTCCATTACCTTTTAATTTTGTGATAATTCATTAAAGATTTTTGTATAACACTAATGATTATTTATAATTGATGTAACTGAAAATTTTATATGTTTGTTTATAAATTTTAGATATCAAACTTTCGACTACAGGAATCTAATCATACTTGAATAAAAGTTTTGTTCCTAAAAAATTTGAAATAAGATTAAATGATGCGAAAAGAGAACCCCCTTCTTTTCCCCCTCTCCTCTTCTCCATTTTGTTGCAAATTAATTTCATTCTCAGAATAATAACTTTCACACCGTTTTTGTATCCTGTGTTCACAATCACCACAAATTTTCAAAATCATTGGAGATTTTCATCGCCCATCAGCAAGTATGGTACAATAAAACAGTCGGCATATATTAAGTTTTATTTCACATTTCAGATAATTCCAGGTTATGATACCAAGATACTAATACTACATCTTACTTTTTCATTTCCAGGAAGGCATGCTTAGTATCTGCTAGAGCACCGTCATTAAAAGTACGATCACATGCCAGTAAACAGTTGCAACTGTGGGTGCAAAAGATGTGAAAACGCAGTTTTTTACCTAAATCATCTCTTAACTTCTTCTACAGAAAGAAACCTTCGCTTAACATTGTGATTGTCGTATCTGTCCTAAACCTAATCCCAAACATACTTACCATTAATGACCAAGATCTGATCATACATTAGTTATTCATATAAGAGCAATGATTGTTTATAACGTCGATGTTAGGAATCATACTACTCAATCACTATAACCTTTGTCACACCTTTTGGGTAGTACTGATGGACCTATGGAGCTTTGAAAAAGTTGCACCTGAGAAATTGTGCTCAATATAGACTACAAAACGGCTACTTCAACAGTTAAGGCTCGCAAGAAAAGGTTATGTTTTCTAAAAAAATGATTATTGCCAACAACGCTCAAATTAATCACCATAATTTAAAAAATCCTTTCTGTATATTTTGGGAAGTCAAAAGATACTCATTGCGGCTGTACCACCAAATTTCATCTCAATTTCTATGCCAAGCCGTTGTATTTATCGTGCTTTCTCTATAGCCGATATATTTCAAATTCCGAATCGTAGCATTACCTATTCTAATAGAGAGAGCTGTCAGGTTATGTTCGTCCGCTACCAAGTGAGATGGTCTAAAAATATCAATACCGGCCAATACCTAATGATTTTCAAATAAAAATATTTAAAAAATTACTTTAGTTTTATGTTTTTGTCTTTTGACCTTGGGTTTTACAGAAACATGATGTTGTATACAACAAAAAAAAATATCTGTTAATTCCAGGGTTATCTTTGGAACAGCACAAGTTTTATATAAGTGATATAAGCAGCCTCAGCTGACGTGGGAGGATTTGTGCAGCAGATAAATGAAGTAGAAATAAATGCTCGTAGAGCACTTACTCGGGGTACTTCATAGAAGAATAACAGATGCAATGACTGTTTTTTACCCTGCGAGCAGAGATCTCATGTCCCCACTTAAAACGAGAGGAAAAAGAGACCTCTGCGAACAGCCGCTCGGTCTTCTGAAGTCGCCGCCGTCCAGAAACCTGGACGTATCAGTCCGGTTTGAAACTGATTTGACGGCTTTGTGGCCAAACAACAATAGCTATCGCTGTTTTTTTGGGGAGCCAGCAATGCTCGTTGCCATGCAACTACATCATCCGCTGAATTATTGTCGTGCCTGCAATCTTTTGGATAATCGGCATGTGGGAATGACGCAAGCGGGGTCATGGCAATGGTCGCGCATGCTCGACAAAAGATTGAGCGGCTGTTAGCAGGTCTCTTTTTCCTCTCGTTTTACGTGGGGACATAAGAGATCTCTGCTCTCAGGTTAACTGTTTCGGAGATTCAAATTTATGACCCTCGCATATGTACAGTTTTATGACAAAAACTGGCAGGGAAGTAATAAGTAATTACTCGGGTGAAAGCGAGATAAAAGTTGTGGAAAGCCTGTGGTAAACCACGTGATAGTTATATCCGATGGCTATTAATTTGGGATGGTTCTTTCGACAGCTGAACAGCATCACCAAGGAAATGTTTTTGGTTCGTGTGGTCAGTTGTTGAAAAGACCACCGGCATTTTAATGTATTTCGCTGACCCACAAAATTTTATCTGGGTGAAAACGGACAACATGAAATTATTATCATGAGTCCAGCTATGTAGAAGGAGTTGGTAGAGGAGGCGGGATGGAAACGCAATATTTTATACATGTCTAGGCAGCGTGGCTCAGTGATTAAGGGGATAATATTGATAGAGGAAAGTAAAAAAGGTTTGAGTTCATATGCCAAACCGTGGCTTCATACAAACTTAAGTTGTAACTTTTGCAAGAGGACGGCTTAGCGTTCTCCGTCCTTTATGCATCGAATAGTAAACTTCAAGAATTTACTTCAATTTAGATTTCTTCAAAAGCCGTTTTTCCCTCGTACCATCATGGAAATGTTTGGAAATATGCAAAAGCTTGTTTTAGTTTACCGAGTTTTATCCCTGCAGTGATGAAGAGCTAGATTTCTGAAACAGTCCAAAATATAAATCGAATTTAACAAAAATTAGGGCATTTAAATATAGTGTTTGTACACTATATGCTCTGAATCCGAATGCGAGCAACCCAGTAAATACGCACTAAAGCAACTCATCCATCTCTAAGAACTTTATTTAGGGTTATATTTTCCTGCCTCTATTAATCAGATTTCAGGAACTTATACAAAACCACATAAAACAAAAACGTTTAATTTATAATGGAATTAGTAACAACAAAGATTTATTTACACTCCAAAGCCGATACAAAATGATGAATGAAAGAAAATCTCACAGATTAATACGTTTAGGCCACGTTCCATATAATCAGGGAACGGCTGCTAGCCCTGTTAAAAGCGGGCTGAAACACACGGCTGACCTTCAGCTCGGCATTACATGTTGCGAGCCAGCACAGCACGGCTACAAAGTTAGCGACAGTTTCGTATTTGTTTGTAAAACAACATGGCGGAATTGTAAAAATTTTCCACTGCATTAGCTAAATGGTATTTAACAACATTTGAGACTGATACTCCCAAAACAAATTAGAACTTTTGACCTTAGCTCCCAAGTTAGACGTTGTTATAAAAAGAGTGGACAAATAACTTAAATATACCAGAAATTGTCAGTTCGGGCCAGCCCGGTTGTGCAATTACATGAAAAATGTTCAGCCCGGTTTGCTGGAACCCCGGACAGTTGTTACCGAGATCTCGGCAAACCGGGCAAAAAATTTTCCATGTAATTGCGAGCCAAATTTTTACAAATTTCATGCAAACAGCCGAGCTCTCGTTCGAAAAACTCATCCCGCTCAACCGGGCAAGCCTGTCTCATCGGGGCCTTAATCAGATCGGAAAGCTCGTTTGTCAATTTTAGTTCCAAGCCACCACGAACGAATGCAGTCGAGCTATTTACCAGCCCGGTCTATCTACCAAAATGCTTTCATAGGGTCAAACCTGAGCCCGCGTGCAACGGCCGGATTAGAATGCGTTCTCCTTTGTCGAACATAAAAAACATTTATCTATTTGTTAAGCATTTATGTGGTTAAAGAGTTCGAGCTTGAACAAATTTTTAACCATAAATCACAAAAACCAAAAAACAGACGTAAAAATGACTGTCATAGTATCCCAGTGAAAATACAGTGCGTCAACTACCTGCAACCTAAACAAGCAGTTATAGAAAGCAGAAGCTTTTTGTTTTGATTTTACTTCGATGCAATACCTGTCAATCTCTCGCTTTAAAAAGCAATAAATTATGTTCTAGTTAATGATGGCATAAAACTATCATTTCTATCCGCAAATATTTTTAAAAAGCCGATTAATTCCCTATTCGTTATGGCTGCCAGATAAATGCTGTTGCAAGTAAACGTGAATGTCACATCATCGCATGAGTCATTGTCAAATCTGGCATCTGTTGACTGTCTTGAGTAGAAAGACCAAAACAAGGATTGGATCATAAGCAGTCTTGGAAGAAAGTTTCTCTTTTTGTTTTTGTATTTCGTGTTCCATTATTTTCTGATGGTTTATCATTGTTAGTATATAAACTTTCAGCTAGCTGTGATTTCAAGCTCTGAGATATAATGGCAGGATTTCCCTGCGTCAAAGCGGTTTTAATAGCTGTGCTTGTGGAGCTGCTGTTCGAGGATATTGAGGGAAGTGTGATAAAGAGACAGTCAGACTACGCAATGTACGACTACAACTTCAGTAAGTGCCTTGACATCAGTTAATATAATAGTTTAAGACATACACTGTGTTCCAAACTGTGACAACAATTAAAGATTCTAAGTCTAAGACGCGCATTTTACCGTGAAAAGCAAAGTAAACATTTTCCAATTAATAAGCAGAAAACAAAGTTAAGAAAGTTGAAAAGTGAAAAACAATATAAACTTGTGGGCTATAAATTTGTGAAATTTCAACAAAATGATTACCTGAAAGTTTGTATGCCCTCAACCAACCGTATTCTGGCTGGTTATTAATCAGTAACACCCGTTCTGCAGGTGGTTGCTTCACCATATTCATGATGGATTAAGATGCTTGTTTCTTTATTAGTTTCTAAAACTTGTTTCGTCAATAAAATAGATGAAATGATTACTACAAACACTGCGGTTAGTGAGTCTAACAAGCAAAATTCCAAAAAATTCAAATTTGAAACAGTAACGGTAAACTTCTGAAGATCACCGAACGTTAAAGAATCGGACGTGCAGTATCCTAGCCAATGTTTCGGGCATGCGGAGAGTCTAGGCGGTTTTAACCATCTGAAGATTTTGTATATTCTTGTTCGATAATCCGAAATTGGTTATAGAACCTATCTTTTTCTTTGTACCCGTTTGTTACGATTTCTAGGGTAAACTCCGGTGTAAAATAAAAGAATTGCTCTGTCTAATAACTATGTTGTTACGCCTTGCATTACTAACCAGAAGGAATAACTGAATCTCAAAACAAGAACAACTAATTTTACCTCAAGATTGCGATGTCATCCGGAACGGTTCTACCAATTGGCGCAAACCCGTTTACTGGAGCTCCAGTATTCTGCATTAGTTGGTGCCCTAACATATAACTAGCTGAATTAGTTGTGGCCTAACATTGGTGAACACTCTTGGGTTGTAAAAAACCCTCCCTCTTATTTAATTTCCAAAAACATTTCCATAATGCCAGACTTTAATGTACTTTTATTCTTAAAAGACGACGTCGGACAAAACCATGCTTATCCCATCCTCATTTACTAGGTTTTACTAAAGCCGTCCTTGTTTCTAAGCCAAGGCTGTGGAATGATTACACAGACGTTTAAATTTGAAGTAATAACTAATGGTAAAACTAAAGAGCATAGTCGTTTCTTAAACTTTATAAGGGACAAATTGATAACCTAACAGCGGAAATTTTTCCGCGGAATAACCATTATTATTACATTTTGCTTGACTTTATGAAACCCCTCCCCAGTACCCAGCCTTCCCTTTCTCCTCCTCTCCCCAGCTCCTTTACCCGTTTGTTTGGTCTCATAATACAATATATTTCAGATCGAGTAGGAGACACTGACCTGGACAATGAAGTAACAGACTGTGGCTTAGTTAGACACCAGTATCGGAAAGGATACATCAGGCTGAGAGAATACATCGAGAGAATCCGGGGCTGTGGCAGAGAAGGTACATTTCAAATCAAATGGAATCCAACTTTATTGATTAATTTTTCTAATACAGTGCAACCCCGCCCGATATCACGAAGTGCCAAGGGACAGGACAACTTATTTCGCCATAACGGGGTTTGTAATAAACGAAACTTCGTTTTAACGAAGTTACTGAAAAAGTACAAAAAACGTCGTTATACCGACCGACAAAAAGCATTATAGCGATTTATTATTAAGGATAAATGGATGTGGTAACTAGTTGTTTTCAAAACATCCTACATTGAACAAAAAAAGAATCACTTTTCCGACGGTGAAATACTTCTGAGTCATAATCTGCAGCTGAGGCAAAGAACAAATAAACTCTGAAAATTCTCGGTGCAGTATGTCAAAACACTTGTACTTGTTTTGTAAACCTCGTTATATCGGCCGGGTAAAATGCAACCTAGGGACCCAACATCTGATTCGTTATACCGGGGTTTTCGTAATTAGGGCATTCAAATCATCGGGTTTAACCGCACAAATTATTGTAATTTTGCCGCGCTCAAAAAATACTTCGTTATAACGGGGACTTCGTTAAATCGGGGTTCCACTTTAGCCATAGGACGTTACGGTAAAAAAATTCTACCCCATAAGTTAAATTTTCAAAAAAACTTTAATGGTGATTTTAATGCTTAGACAAGATTTCGCTTGACGGTCAAAACTGTAAATTTATTGAGAAAAATATCTAAAATTTTTGCTGTCTTCTTAGAGGTTAATAGTAGAAATAGAAAATAAATGAAAAAAATAATTACTTGCTTGGAGAAAGGTGTTATGATTTATGGTGCAAAAAAGTGGTAATACAGAGAAAGTAAAACTTGCTTTTATACATAATGTAGGCATACCGTCGCCACATGCGCTGTTAGAGCGCATTGTAATTGAAAAAGTCGTTCATTTGGAACCTATTCTGATTCGGTTACTCGGAATACTCTTCCGCTCATTCTGCTCCTGATATCAGAATAGTCCAAATAATCCGGAAGTGACGTCACAAGCATTATTCTGAAAAGCAACAGCAACAGAAACATCAAACATAGCGGACAAATGGCTCGATAGCAACAAAATACACAAAAAAACCCACCAAACCAGCTGAGGTGTATCCGCTCGTACTGAACAGGTCAAGACGTTTGCTAACCCGCAGTGAAAATTACTACCCACGTTAAAAAATATATGGATTACTAGCAAGTACTACTTCCAGAAAATTCAGATGGTTCCAAAATGTGTTCCTATTCTGGAAGAGACCCTAACGAGCGCACTATGAGCAAAGCTATCGCGGTGCTTTTTTATAATTACATCTTCTTGGACGACTGATAGCACTAAAACTTTGGTATTATTTTTATCATCTAAACGCTTAAAAGGCTTTGATACGGACCCTCGAGTTGTGAAATATTACTAATTACGGTTTATTTGTTTCAGGTAAAATGAAAAACATAGAAGGGATTGCCAGATCAACGATGGACGGAATAAGAGAGGATGAGATCAAAGGCATTGCCGCCGCTGCTATGGAAGACATTAATATTAACAGCAATTCAGACGATATGAGTCAAGGTGTGCTATCTCTCTCTCTATATATATCTTATTAAATTTTCAACCTCGAATATTGCGTTTCTAGCGTTCTGATTGGTTCACTCAATCTCGGTTATCAGCTCATAT
>JAOBAY020086603.1:0-10416 GCA_025331085.2 Zoanthus sociatus
TTGAAAATCACTGTCTTGATACCTAGCTATTTATGCATACCTTAAATTATTCATTTATAAGACAGCTTACTGATTGTTTCAATTAGTTTTCGTAAGATTTTTCCGCTTTGACTTATACGCGAGCGCAAGCCCAGCCTGTTCGTAGGCTTAATGAATGGCTTAATGAGCAATTTCATTTCCTGAAATTAGACATTCAGTCAACTCTCTAGATGATCTCCCTAATCTTTTCCTGCTGATGTTGGAATGTCTGCGTTTAGGATATTCTTCTATTATTGTTTGTGTTTACTGCTGAACGTTTAACCAACATCAATCATATCAATACTGTAGTCTTCCTATATCATTTTCAACTATTCTGTCACAGAAATTTAAACAAATCAGCTTTTTTTTTGACCCAAGACGACGTTATTAGAATTTTTAGTTCAAGTCAAACAGTGCCAGTTGTCTTTTATAAAGATTTGTAAAACATGTGTAGTCATTACAGATACGTTATGTAGGACATACTATATTATTTATACCTTTTTGAGATTTATCTCCGCGGGAGACTTTGAAATCAAACATGGGCTACTGCGATTATTAATCATCTGTTTGTCGTCGTTGTTTTCCAGTTCAACTTGATCTCCATCAGCTAAACTTTGTGAAGCCACCTCCTGGTTTGTTAAGTTACAGCTTGTTTCGTTACTGTCACATTCATGGCTACCCGTCACGTCGGCCGATTCACAAACCTCGTTGGTTGCACTAAAAGTAATAAGAGTTAATCTTTTAAGCTGCGTTTTTTTATCTATCATTCTTTTTGTGTGTTTAATAATAGCACTTAACAGCAGTACTTAAAACTCAGTTCTTTTCATACTGGAGAGATTTCACACCACAACAACAACAGCAGCAAAAGCAACATTTTATTGTTTAGCATAAATCAGGTGATGAAAATAGGTGTCACGGGAATCCCATCGCAACTCAATCACATTAATCATAGAAAGAACAATTGAATAGAGAAGAGCTCGTGAAATTGCAAAATAGAAAACAAATAGTTTCTCCTTGTAACTGGAAAACCCTGTGCATAATTCTAAGTAATAATAATAGTAATCATAATCATAATCATAATCATAATCATAATCATAATCATAATCATAATCATAATCATAATAATAAGTAATGATTCTTCACCTTTGCTCCCTCCATTCCTCAGTTCCCTCAATCCGGGTCTCAAGAATGACGTCATTTGGGTTTGATAGTTGAGTTAAGCTCTGCGATCTCTCCCGGTGTGAACGGCTAATTTTCTTTTTCAATTTTTTTATCGGACTGTTATTCTTTTTTCTTCCCTCCTGTGTTATTCCATTTCTTTTCATGATGTTGTCCTTAAATTTAGGGTTTAAACTGTCTAAGTCCTGTGGGTTCCAGACGGTCTCTAATAGCGAATCGTCAACCTTTTCTATATTTGTCTTCATAAATTTGTTTTTGTATTTGGGGTTCATCTCGTCTAACCCCTGAGGGGTCCAGCCGCTCTCAACCCAACTTTGAATTTTTCCGTTTAAAGTTGCTTTATCCTGTAGATCTTCTTCTACGGAACTTGTTCCTTCTTCAACAATTGACGTTTTCCTTCAGTTGAAACAAAAACCATCAAATTGAATTAATAATGACAATAATAATAAGAACGTTAATAATAGTAATAATAATAATATCCGGTATTCTTGGCAGACGGTGACAAATACTCTTACTTTATGTCGACACACATGCATGCTCGTCTTGCCGTCGTAAGAACAGAGACACCGACGACAACAGCAACAAACACAATATTATCATGACTTCTTATAGCGCAGTTGTTTAGAGCGTTGAAGCGTTATCACTCAAGTTACGGACTGGAATCTTTTTGAGAGATTGATTTTCAGGTATCTTTCAGCAAATGCTTTATTTAAGTACATAACCACGATAGTAACTCATAACGCCAAATATATTTCAAGGACGTGGAAAGCAACAATATTATTAGCCGCAAAAAGGAAGTTGAAAAACATTTCAGAATTTCAAGGAGATCTGAAACCGTGATCTGTGCAAAACCTGTGCAACACTCTTTGCAGGTCAACTTTTTGTGGGTCCTTAATATCACTTGAAGGTGTAGAACGATTACTGTAAGAATATTTTACGTATATAACTATCAAAAAAATGTAAGGGAAAATAATATTTCAGTATTAAATCATAAAAAATTTATATGAATACCTAAGATCTGAAGTTTACGGTCCTACTAGCTAGGTCAAGAATCTCGACTAACGGCCACATGTAAGTTTTTGCTAGGAACAGATCGGTTTAAACTTGCTGAGCTAAGCCACTCCTCTTGAAACTGCTCGAAAAGCTTCTGCCGTCAAGGCCTTTATATCAATAGATTTCGTGTGCAAACATTCCCTGTAGTGGTCGAGCTATAACTTTGAGGCGTTGCTGTATTAAATTGTTTATTTTAATCTTCTCGGGGCACATAAAAGCAAATATTTTTGACTTATCGTACTAATTGCTTATTGAAATAAGAGACAATATATTTAAACTGATTTCTCTTTTCTAGAAATGTGTAAATTTTTGGGTAACGTAAACAATTACAAAAAGAAAAAAAATTCTTAGTCGGAAAGTCCATCGTTTTTGTGTGCGCGTTAGAAGGGAAGGTATGAAAAAATTTATAAGAAATTCTTTTGTTATCATCCCACCAAGAAACAGATAAAGAAAAACAAAAACTTTTATGTTTATTTTTCTGTGACTTAACATTAAGAGGAGAGTATTGCGGAGATAATACAAGAAAATCTTAAAAGCAGGAAATTAGTTTTTTCCTAGCCGAAAAAAATGTTCTTCTAATGAGATGCGGTGAATAAAACACTTTCTTTTCCTCTCTTTCAAATCAACGTTTTTCTTCTTCCTTGTTCCGTTTTAACGTGCAAGGCATGAATACTTGAGTGCATAAAAGATTTGATGTATCATTATATGATAAATAACTAATTTTGATTACATAATATTCTATAATAATGACCATAGTTTTTTTATTAATCTAGCATTCATTCACAACTTGCTGTAAAAGATCGCGTTTCGCTTTTTCTTTTTATTTATTTAGTTCCTATATATTTATTTATTCCTTAAATAAATGACAAAGAAAACAAAACGGGACTGAACTAAGGTAGATTCATAATTGTGAATATTTCCCACAAATGCAAATCTAAAGAAAATAAAAAGTGCTCCTTTTTTCTTCATGCTGTTGTTTACGTTATAAAGCAACACCATTATGAATACAATATCATTCTACACTTCACAATCTGAACACCAAAGAGACTTGTCTCTCTCGAGCTCTTTTAAACCCTTTTAAAAATGTGGATATTGTATATTCCAAATCAAAAACCCTTTTACTCTTGATATAAGCTGCAATGGGTGTTCGTCGGAATCAAATATCTTGTATGTTTATGCTATACTGGAAGTTTCTAACTCGAGGTGGGAAATGGCGCTTTTTTCAACGGATTTGTCAAAACTGCGCACAAGTTAAAAAAATACAGAAGAGTAAAAAAATTAGAATGGTTTGTTTTGATTTTTTAAAACTCTGAAAATTGTTACGTAAGCTATTTATTAAAAAAACGAATGTAAATTCCTTTAAGTGATCAGTATAGCTTTTAAAATCTATTTTTTAAAATCTTTGTTCTAGAAACTATAGATGAAACACAAAAGTAAAATTTTGGCTATCAATTATGAATATTTTTTGACACGAAAGAAGAATATAATCGGGAAATCCTTTCTTTATATTCTTTATGTTATACATTTTGCTCCTATTATTTCTATCATAAAACCAATATCAATTTATGGTTTTGTATTTCACAAACATAACAGAACAAAACTTGTCAAATGAAAATGTGAGTATTCTTAAACTATCCGTATGATAGTCTCTTCATAAACTTAGCTCACGATTGAGCAATTAAGATTTCAACCTATAAACTCCGTAACTAATTCACATTATTCTGTGCCCACACGTTTGACATAGCTGCATGAGAGCAATCTTACATTCTCAAGTTAAACCTAAATTTAAAGTGTCTAATCTTTACTATTATTTTAATCTAACAGGCCGAGGGAGATTATGTGGGCCGAGTTTGAATATGGGCTTGCTTAAATGTGTAAATCATGTTTACTCTTTAGAGGAACTTCAGCCGGTGAAATGTGTATTGTTTCGGCGCAGCACTTCTTGATAGCAGCGTTCTTTACTTTCTTTGCAGAATAAATTGTTGCTTAACAATAACAACAACTGTGAACAACAAAACAAACGGCATTTGAAATTGCCGATAATAGTTGTCAGTTGATACTGGTTGCTTCTTGAACAATTCAATACAGCAGTGCTTTGATTAAGAGCAGAATTATTAATAATAGCCGCATTTACTTGGAGGCGGAACATTCCGTTCTTAAAAACGAGGTGTAAAATGCAGAATCAATTGTTTTTTTTAGATTTTGCTCGGCAGTGGCAGTTAGGAACAGATGATTCTTATTGTATATTGGTTGAAATGGGGATTGGATACATTCTTTAAAATACAACAAATAACTTCTTTTGATATGTTTTACTATATTTTATTTGTTCAAAGAAAAAGTTAAGTTTAAATACACAAAAAGTCATTCAGTACCTTGAAGGATTTTTTTCTTTTCTTGGAAAGGCTTCATTACTTTCGTCAATTCTCTGATTTTCCAATTCATCTCCTGTTGATGAAAATTTTTTTGCCTTCACTTGAGGTGAGATCATGGATATTTTGTCAGCAGGGGAAGTCTGGTATAGTTCCACGTTTCCGTTTTTTAATCCAGGGGGAGTTTCGTGTTTATTTTCTGTTCTTGTGAGGAAACGTTCGTGAACAAAACCTTCGTTGTTGTTACACCTACAAAACACAATGATTAGTCGACTGTCGCTCTTAATTAAAAGTTAAACGCAATCAATTTCTATTATGACAGAATCTTGACTTCATTTGCATTTTCAATTGCATTATTATTATAATAATGATAATAGTAATAATAACATTACTCTAGATCTTTATATAAGCATCTGTTATGTGCCATGACTTACTATTAAACTCTATATATATGATTTCCTTACCGATTGATATTATTTATTATCTAATTTTCTGTATTATTAATTCAAAATAGTTAAATAAATAAATTATTTGAAAAAATTGGAATTGAAAAAATGTTTAGTATCTTTGAGTTTCGCAAGATCAGTTGAACAATATATAGTTAAGATATGTTTATGAATTTTATTTTCGGACCCGACCGACCCTGTTTCAGGAGAAATGAAAATAAAATAAAAAAGAACAGTGTTTTCAAGAAAAACGATAACACTGACAACAATTCAATTCAATGCAAACACAGCACTATTGCTTACTAGAACGTAGATTACAAGGCGGAACAACACTAACAGCGTATTAACGGCTACGAACAAATGTTCTTGACTTTAAAATGAAAACAAATCAAAACAGGGTTTCAGTAACTCCAAGCCGATAGTTTTTGCAGGAACAGTAGCAGCATATCTAAATCTTCGCCAGTGAAATATTGAAAATATTGAAAAATACAAATGATTAAATCTCAGGCAAAATATGATATTATACATATAATAATTGTTTATATATATCATAATATATCATAATATAACAATTATATTTCCCAAAAAGAACATAAAAATAATCTATTGCAATAAATTATAAAATTGTAAGGTAAAAAAGAAGAGGGGGAGGAGGGAATTTGATATAATTATACAAATAAATTTAGATACTATTTATTTGATAAATTTTTTCCCAAAAGATGTAAAAACACTTTCCACTTACGACATTGACTATTTCAACAATCACACAATTCCGGTTCAAATGCATGCCCTTCACCAGAAGTGATGAGTTTCATAAGTTTAATTAAGTTTTTCATTTATGTTTAACTTCTTTGTACATAGCAAATATTATGAATGTTACTTATGGCTTAACTAGCTAAGGTTTTACGTGTGTAATGGCGGCAAGCATTCTATTTTTGTCTACCTTTATTCTGATATTTATCCGCTGCGTGTATGCATTCGCAGTGAGCTCAATCGATATCAACAACTTCCCCGTACCCCGCAATCTCTGTGCTCTCTGCAAAATGGTCTGTGTGGGTGTAAATCTTTACATATTTACATTTCTGTGGGGGTTTATATATACAAATATATATTTCTCTCTTGGGGTACATTTGTATACAGTAACATGCACTTTGTCTTCTTGTGGTGAGTTATGAACGTATATTATTTCAGAAAAGTTTGTTTGTGTTTACACATAATATTATAGTTCTGTAAAGTGACTTACAGTGCTTTCCACCATCCTTCTTTGTGCTTCGCAACCACTTGGAATACTGCCCCAGTCTCAAAACTGTGCTCTGTGTGTGTGATGGCGGTGTAGGGCCGAGTTGCTGTATAGAAACCACCTGTTAATGTTGTAAAATCCATGATTATGTCACCAATCCCATATTTTTCATTCATGAAAAATCCTCCATCATTATTAACTACAGGTAAATGAATTTTAGCATAAACATGTCTTTCTTAAGCTCTTTTTTTCATTTCAAAATAGAGCATGTACTGTTTCTTTCTATTCCATTTTTCCGAAGTTATAAAGTGTTTTAATGTTTTTCAGTTTTTTAATGGAACGATTGACAGTGGCAAGAGTGGACCAAGTTTTATATTTTGCAACTATGATTCACGCTTTGTAAAACCAACTTTGTATCAGTACTCACCAATTTCAAATTTCCATTCTGCGTTAGCTGCAGACAGATTAGGTATGTCTCTAAGGTACTTTTCTTTCATTCTGTTAATCAAATAACAAAATTTTTGCTTCAATAGCGGAAGAAGTAGAAACTAAATGTATTTGATGTTCCGGTTGATACACTATTTATACCTTACCGTCTTGATTATGTTATGAATACAAATATCCTAATGATGTCATGGTTCCAATTTATCTATCAAGTGGCCTTTTGAGACAATCAGTCTCTGAGAGAAATTCAACACAAGATCTTATGCAACTCACAATCAGATCACAGGTTTTTATTTACGACACTTGTGTTTGAGAGTACATAGTATCTCTGTGTGCTTTCAGTGAAATCGGTAAAAAAAAGGACCAGCTAAGAAAAATAGATAAACATTTAGAGTATTAATTTTGTAATTCATTATAGCGATAAACATTTGATGAAACACTCGAAATGATTTGATACTACGCATTATAATTAAATGATTGACATGCAGCATGAATCTCTTTGGCCGTTGCATTTTAAATATATGTTTACTACAGCGAAACTCTGCCTAAATCAGTATTTTTAAAAATTGTATAGTGATTAACAATATATACAATAGACTACACTCTATATATAATATACGTACATATAGAGAAAGAAGTCAAAAAAGCTGATTCGGTGAAAAGATACAAGGCCAATATCTTGTTGTATACTGCAACACAGACATGACCAGTTTATATTGGAAACTTGAAAAAACTCCTTCAGCGCACTTTAACTATTCAATGAATTTGTAAAAAGCAAATATTCTAAGCTTATTCTTGTTTAACATTGCAAACGATAATGAAAAGCTGCAGCAATGCAACTGATCTGCTTTTTGTTTAGAATTTTTGGAAAGTGGTAGTTTTTTATTGCAAGTAGGTCACGAGTTAAAAGGTATTCAAAGTATGAAAGAACAAAAGATTAGAAACAGGAAAGGCATTTATGATCAAGTGTCATACATGCCAGGAACATTGCTGATTCATTCCCGGCTACTGAACAGAAAACACTGTCTATATAAACGATCTGAAGTTCTCGGTAACATTTTTCATTTAAAGCTTAAATTTTTCTGTGATTTTTCATTTTAAAATTTTTATTGTCATTGCCATTGTGATTGTCAATGCCACTTTCACAGCAACTGCGACTCAGTTACTGCAACTGCCACTGCCACTGTCACTTTCACTGTCACTACAACTGTTACTGTCACTAATAATGTCACTGTCACTGACACTGACACTGACACTGTCACTGACACTGTCACTGACACTGCCACTGTCACTGTCACTGCCACTGTCACTACAACTGTTACTGTCACTAATAATGTCACTGTCACTGCCACTGTCACTGCCACTGTCACTGTCACTATCACTGCCACTGTCACTATCACTGCCACTGTCACTGTCACTTTCACTGTCACTACAACTGTTACTGTCACTAATAATGTCACTGTCACTATCACTGTCACTGCCACTGTCACTGTCACTATCACTGCCACTACAACTGTCACTGTCACTGCCACTGTCACTACAACTGTTACTGTCACTAATAATGTCACTGTCACTGCCACTGACACTGTCACTGACACTGTCACTGACACTGCCACTGTCACTGTCACTGCCACTGTCACTGTCATTGTCATTGTCATAGTCACTGTCAACGTGAAAAGTTCGTCGCTTGTTAAAAACTCTTTAATTCTTTGTTGTACTAATATCCTTCCTAAAAAAATGAACTTAAATTAAAACCTTATTTTATTATAGATGTTTTATATGCTAATATTTTAGTTGATCTGTATGATTGTATGAATATTTGATTGACCAAATTTGTTATTAACAAAATTCAAGTTAGTTACACTTTGTAAACGGTTTATTACACGGATGATTCAAATTGTTTTGATATAATAATGTGTATGGGCGATATAATTTTATGACCACATTTTTATATGTAATCGTTTAGACAGACTAATCAAATGTATTAATATCTGTCTATATATGTTTTGCGATTGATGTGAAATCACTGAACTATCTCACTATTTTAGAACGTTTTCTACAATTGTTGTAAACATCTAAAATATACTTACTTTTCCCAAGTGTCGATGTTTTGCTCATTTGGCGTCAAGGATTTTATCACTACCGTTGAATTAGAAACTGCTTTCTATGATTTGACTACGCCCTAAACGCAAACGTATTGGATTTCACTAAAAATATATTCGTTATTTTCAGTGTAAACATTGAAAATGGTATCAAATAAATATCTTATTAAAAGACATAACTAGAATGCTGCTGAAAAAAATAGCAAAACAGTAGTTGCTATTCATCAGCAGGATACCTAAATTGGGTGCAAGTCTCGTCGGATCAATTTTTCGTATATGTTTTGTTTAAGAATACAATTTAAGGTGGGGAACAATGCTTAATGAATAAATTAATGTTCCAAATATTCTTTCAACTGAGATGAAATTTTCAAGTTTCACGCTTCAAAGAAAACGGCATATTGGATCTGAGAAGATATAAGGACTGAAATATGGAAAATGTAGAGACTTTATTGCAGAAAGCTAAGCTAGCTAAATCCTTTCCGAGCCTAGTGACCCATGGAGTCTTTGACTCCCCCTGGGAGTCTTTGACTCCCCCTGGACGGGACACTAATCCATAGCAGGTTAGCTCCCAGCAGATGCTGGTACTCATTTACCTACCCCGGAAGGATGGAAAGCTGAGTTGGCTTAGGCGGAAAAGAAGGTCACAGAAATATTCGAATCTCGGCAAACTGCCGGGATCGAACTGGGGACCTTGTGGTTGGAAAGCAGAGATCTTCCCAACTGCACCAACCACGTCCGCCCAGTTCCATTCAGGACGCGGCCATAAACCAGGATGGTGGAAACTTTTCAAATTTAAAAGTACTATAACAAGGAGTATCATTTGACCAAGAACAAAAACGTTTTCGCAAAAGCGCTTAATATTGTATGATAAAAAGTTTGATACAAAAACAAGAAAAAGGGTTGGTTGTACTTTAAAAACCAGTGCAAAACCGTGCACGATCAAAATATTGTACAAACGGCCCAAACTTTTCTCACGTTGTAAGGTTAATCTTTGCGAGTCTTTTTGACAAATATATTTTATTTTAATAACAATAATATTAATATCAAAATTAAAATCATTTTTATAAAAAATCATCAAGGCCTTAAAAAAGACTTAAAATGTATTAAAAACACTTAAACACAGAGTACAAAATTTTGACTTTAGGCTTAAATGTCTCAAATAAAGTATTAATTAAAAATGGACAAACTACATGGCATCAATATAGCCAGATCTAACCAGCTGGAGATGTTGGAAAAAAGGTAGTACCTTTTCAATTATTGTAATACCCCGAGTGTTGATCTAACCATTGGCAGATGTTGGAGGAAAGGCAATAGCTTCTCAATTATTGTAATACCCTGAGTGCTGGTCTAACCATTGACAGATACAGGCCCGTACACAGGAATTTTGCCGGGGGGTTGCAAACAAAAAGTTTTGAGACCAAACCCCCCCCCCCCCAGACATATCACAACTTTCGTATTTGCAGGACAGCATAAAATGATATAAAACTTAAAGCAAAAACCACTCAAACTCTACTCCACGGTTTGGCCAGAACCTGCACGCATGCGCACAACCAGCTTCACCCGAG
>JAOBAY020086613.1:0-10416 GCA_025331085.2 Zoanthus sociatus
CGACGACGATTCGGCGTACTTAGTACGTCTTCCCACTCACGGCATATATTGGTTTTTCAGTAATACCTAGACCTGATGAAAACGTACTAAGTACGCCGAATCGTAGTCGTCGAAAGACAAGAAAGCATTCTAACAAACCCCAAAAAAGACAGATAGAGAATGTATATAACAAACAGAATGCGAAAAGGGTTTCAGACATATTAAAAATATTTTACTTTGTTTTTTTCCACTACGGTGTAAAGCTTATCTTTTTGTAAAACTATTTATCTATTCATTGTTTTTGTTTTTAATTGTTTGGAAACTGACCTTTCAGTGTACTGCTATTGGGTTGCATGTGAAACCGATGAGAATTTCAACTGAGAACCTTAACTCAGATTCCTTTAATTCAATCAGTATAGGCGGGCATGATTAGCGCAGTTAGTAAGATCTCTTCCTTTCGACCACTAGATCCCCAGTTCAATCCCTGGCTTTGCCGACATTTTGAATATTGTGTGACCTTCTTTTCTGCCTAACTCAGCTTTCCATCCTTCGGGGATAGATAGAGGGAGTCAAAGACTCTCATCTGCTTAACTCTATTAAAACTGGAGTTATCCACTGGCCCCATAATCCTTTGGGCTCGGGAAAGGATTTGATTCACTACCTGGTTATCCTAATTGATAAGGCGCCAGTCTGCAGTGCGGGAGGTTCGGGTTTGATTCCCGGCCAGACCTTCACTCAGGGTCTTAAGATAATAGACCTTTTTAGTTAGTGGTCACGTGGTTTGAAATGGGTAAACAAACAATTCAAGATGGCGGATTCTGAAGTACCCGTTTTGGACGATGACATCTTGTGGACGAAATCTCTAGATTTTAAGATTTTCTTATGATCAAATAACGCAGTACTTAAAACTGGTTTTCCCAGTTTGAGAAGTCTGAACGAACTTCATTAAAATTTAGATTGCTGTTTTTTAGTTATGAGTTTTATGAGCATTGATTCATTGTTTTTTCTTTTGGCTGCAGGTGGTTAGCCCTACGACTTGAGTTTGTTGGAACGTGTATCATTTTCTTTGCTGCTTTGTTCTCGGTTGCGAGCAGAGAAAACACAAACAGTGGCTTGGTCGGACTTGCAATCACCTACGCTCTGCAGGTACATCAAAAATAGATTATAACAATACTAGTGTCTGTGCAGAAGTAAGAGAAGATGAAGGGTTCGCAGTGCTTGCCGTTTAAGGCGAGCGATTGCTCTCGCTTGTGCAAAATCATTCTTAGAAGAGCGATAAATGGATCACCTGCTCACAAAAAATCGCTTGTCTTGTCAAAGTATAAGCATGTGTTCCATTTGCAATTCATCTTTTCAGAATTGAAAACTTTCTCATTCAAAAGAGCTTCGTCCAGAACGTCAAACACTAAGCATAATTGTGTTTTCCACATCTGTTTGAGGTATAACCGTACGGCCTTTGTTATTGGCTGCTGGCGTTATTGTTTACCTCTAATCAAACCTTAAGGAAAGTTTTATTTTTGTCGGGTTTAAAAAGAAAGTTGTTCAGTTTAGATGGTGTGAGAGCAACATTGTTTTGGCCAAATAATGGACACTAATACTAATGCAAAAATCGCTCACCTCAGTTCTCTTGGGTGAGTTTTTTTTCAATCACCAAGGGTTTTCAAGCGGCAATCACTGGGTTCGAGAGTGATTCCCTCATATAGGTCTTTTTACAAGGGCAATCCCTTTTAAGCTATTTTTAGACATGGTATCCAGTTTCTCCAGTGATGTTTTTCGCTCGTTGCGTGGATCTAATCCTAAAAGTGTGCTTCACTGACTACAAATTCAAGTACATGTTTCAATTGCATCTATACTCATGTACACTTCTATAAATGAAAACCTGAGGGTGAAGCAATTTGTTCTTTTAAACACATGTTTTCTGACCTTTAACATCTTAATTTTTTACCTCTTAAAAGTTTTGAAGATCAGATGTTAAAAATATTCATTAAAAACGGTACCAGAGAAAAAGTCCGGGTAATCAAAAAGTTCGGATATTCAAAACTTCCGGATAATTAAAAAATCTGGATAATCAAAAAGTATCGATAGTCAAGAAGTCCGTATAATCAAAATGTCCGTATAATCAAAATATCTGATAGTCAAAACGTCCAGATAATCAAAAACTTCCGATAATCAAAAAATCCAGATAATTTTAATTATGTGGACTTTTGGACAATCAAAAAGTCTTGATAGTTAAGAAGTCTGTATAATCAAAAAGTGTTGATAGTCAAACAGTCCGTATAATCAAAAAGTCTGTTAATCAAAAAGTCCGTATAATCAAAAAGTCCGTATAATAAAAAAGTCTGGATAATCAAAACGTCTTGATAGTCAAGAAGTCCGGATAATCAAAAAGTGCGTGTAATCAAAATATCCGATAGTCAAAAAGTCCAGATAATCAAAAAGTTTGGATAATCAAAAAGTCCAGATAATCAAAAAGTCCGGATAATCAAAAAGTCCGGATAATCAAAAAGTTCGGATAATCAAAAAGTTCAGATAATTAAAAAGTCTGTATAATCAAAAAGTCTTGATAGTCAAAAAGTTCGTATAATCAAAAACTCCGTTAATGAGAAAGTCCGTATAATCAAAAAGTCCGTATAATCAAAAAGTTCGTTTAATCAAAAAGTCTGGATAAGCAAAAAGTCTTGATAGTCAAGAAGTTCGGATAATCAAAACGTCCGTATAATCAAAATGTTTGATAGTCAGAAAGTCCAGATAATCAAAAAGTCCGGATATTAAAAAAGTCTGGATAAGCAAAAAGTTCGGAATATCGAGGTTTGACAGTGGTTGGTGAAAAAATGTGCTTGATGTCATTGTTTTACTGACCTTGTTCACTTGATTCCAGGTCACCAACTCGCTGAACTGGATGGTTCGACAGACTAGTGAACTAGAGACAAATATCGTGTCAGTAGAGCGTGTAAAAGAATATTCTGAGATCCCGACCGAGGCAGAGTGGATATACCCGGATAGTCGCCCTCCAGAGAGTTGGCCAATGGAAGGCAGGGTCCATCTTGATGGGTTTGACCTCAAGTACAGAGATGGACTTCCTCTTGTTTTGAAAAATATTGATTGTGCTTTTGAACCTGGAGAAAAGGTACTTTTATTGAAACGTATTCTTATCCCTTCTCTAATGTTCATCGTCCATAGTTTGGTTAGCCTAGTTAATAAGGCATCAGTCTATCATGCGAAAGGCTCGATTCCTGGCCGGACCAGCACTCAGGGTCTTAAAATAGTTGAGTCGAAGGTGGCGCCTTTGCTCCAACATTTGCAAATGGTTAGACTTTCACGTCTTCTCGGATAAGGATGTTTAAAGTGAAGACTTTAAAGAATCCACACACATCTGTTGTAAAGAGTAGGGTAGTGATCCCGATGTTGTATGTTCTGCCTCTTCTACTAAAAGCATTATTAATGTATAAAATATTTGTGAGCCACTGCAGTGGATGATCCAAGTCTTGCAGCGTTCCACTCTGCACTTGCTTGTAAAGCTTATTTGAACAAATTTATATAGTAAATGTGCTATATAAAAATCTGATATTATTATTATTATTAATTTTATTATTATTATTATTGTTATTATTATTATTATTATTATTATCAATATTATTATTATTTTTATTAGAACTAAAGAGGGAGTTTCAGATAATATATATGATGTCCCTCAGGTGGATTCTTTGATGGATGCAGGTGATCAAAATGTGATGGTTTTGAGGATGTGATGGGATGTTTCAGTTTTGAAATGAAAAACCAAAAAGGAAAAACACGCTGGGACTGTCTCAAAAGACTATCCTGAGAGTTAATGAACTCATATTATCGAAAGAGGTGAAAATATCTCATCAGATTTATGATGGGTTACGTGTTGTGTAGAAGAAGGTAGTGGAAGAAGACATGAGGACGGTGAACGTCACGGAATAAATGGCAGAGGATAAACAACGGTGAAGGCAACTGATACCTCATCCGTCTCCAGCAGCGGGAAATAAGGGACTTCAAACGAAGATGATGATCATGATTCACATTGGGTTTCGGATTTACAATGGGCCTACAGATTGGGTTTTTGAAGAAAAAGGAGGCAGTTTATTTGAGGGCAGTGTCACTTCTAAAGATGATGTTAAGCAGTCAGTATGAATATACAATTCAGCTGTGATATATTTGTTGTCTCTGAGTTTCGGTGTGTATTCGGTTGTACATTATCTTATTGTTTAATTCTCTAAAAGTTAATTTGTGTGGAATCATAAAATAAAGGAATAGTATTCCTACAAAATAATGGAAACTGTCGTTTTAGAAAGTGTCAACTTTATCAGCTTTCAACTTCAACTTTAGTTCATCAGATGTATTTGTACATTAATGAGTAAGTAGACTCCTCTGCCCCGCAAATAGCTAAGTCTAGTCTAGGCAGGACGGAGGATTGTACAATACTTAATGATAGTATTGAAAAAAAGGATTTAAGAATTATATTAGCAATGGTCCTGTATAGTTGATGGGATTCAGTTTAGAATGTTTAGAATGAGTGGAAAAGAACCTTTTTAACTGAAATTTTTTTCTTTTCTCTTGGACAGAGTCAAACTACAAACTATTTTGCTCGTAAGTTTGAAGCAATTGTCAATCAAGCGATTATTAACCAGTTAGATGAGTGGCTGTACCATAAGCTACCAGATGACACTCCTGGCATGAATTTCTACTGGGAAAACCTTTATCATCATCTGGTCAGTGTATTCACAAAACTCTTAGCATTGCATGTGGCTGTTCTACATATTCAATAGTAGGTCAACTTAATGGATTACTGCTAAGATACTGTAAGTGTAATATGATACAATGTGGCAATTATGTGACAACTCTCAATGGAACTCGTTAAATCTTGTTTTATTGCGTTAATTACACGAACACGAATATCGTAATTTGAAGCGTACAGTGGTGCAAACATGATTTGTTCTCTATCGTAAGAATGATGGGATGTTTCAGTTTTGAAATGAAAAACCAAAAAGGAAAAACACGCTGGGACTGTTCCTGTTCCTATAATCTGAATTAATAAGAATAAGAGGTTTTTTTATATGTAAATAATAAATTGAATTCCCATAGTGGTGTATAGTAAATACTTTTTTGCAAATACTCTTAAGGCAAATTAATGGAATAGAAAAGAACGTTTGTGTAAAATACTTTTTGTTAGTGAAACCTAATAAGGATATCGCGTCATGTAGATGACGTTCCCAGCATTAGATCTTGACTTTGGACGATAATAAAAAAAATGTTTCAAGCTTAACTTGTGTAAATTAGGTGTTTGTTTATTTTCTGACGTATTTAATACATTTTTCATAAAAAAGTAATAGCGAAAGAATAGAATGTTGATTGCACTTTTTAAAGCTTCGTTTATAATAATCAACAGGACTCGATCACCAAAGCCTCCGACACATTTTTGAGTTTCTTTCACACCTTCGCCAGTTTGGGAGTGAAACATCTCAACATCCAACCTAGTTATAGACACAATTCCGATATCTGTCGTTTTTCTTTTGCTAACAAAGTGCGTGAGGTTCATTACCTTAACCAGTTTGACCAGTTTGCGGGTTTATTGGTGCTGTATGACGTAGTATATACCACAAAGAATGGCGAGTACAAGACTTCCAAATTGGAGACCTGGGTCTCGCCGATTACCATGGAGGAGATGATGAACCTCAACATGAGCAAAGGCCCCTCGAGACTCATTGGATTAGATGTAAGCTGCACTTTGATTAAAATCAGTTGAGAAACAAACTGGCAGTATGTATTGGTGTTGGCAAAGGGATTTGTTTGTCTTGGTCGTAATGTTGATGTTGGTATCATAATGGCGCATGTTGGTATTGATGTTGGTGATAGTGGCTGGTTTTTGTAATTTTTATAATGTTAGCACTGGTGATTATGTTAGTTATAGTACTGGTCTTTGTGTTGTTTATAGTACTGGTGTTAAGTTTGTACTGGTATTTTCATTGCTGTTGGCACTGCTACTGATACTAACTTTGTAATTCTTAAGAAATGTCTTTGTACACAATAACCAGAATCCGACGTGTGTTTTGCCAAGCGAACGAAAGATTACAAAATTTATTAAAAATTAAATAGATACACAAATTAGAAGTTCAGTTTCTACATAATTGGGCAAATTAGAAAAATTTAATCTATCTTCAATCTTAAAGATCGTTACTTGTGACTGTAGGAAAAGCTATATTGGCGAGACAGCCAAAGAAATTTTGAAGTACGACGAAATGAACATTAAAATTTTACTAAACAATCCGAACCGGCAATACGCTTAGAGGAAAACGCTACGCATAATTTTGAATGGGAAGTTTTAGCAATAATTCAACATTGGCTGAGACTTAGAATACGCAAAGCGTTGTATTGCATACCTCAGGCCGAATTTGAATAAACAAGTAATGTCCTTTTCCCAGGCGCACGATATTTCTTAAATGGTACGCAGTTCTGAGCACAGATCTAACTGATGATGAACTAAATAGCTCGAAAATATTAAGTTTCCATTTTAACAACAAATTTTTACCTGCTCTTAAATAATTTTGTATTGGTTTGTGTTGTTTGGAATGGTATTCGTATTTGAATTTCTATTGCTATTGGTTTTGAAATAGTATTATTGTTGGCATTGGTCTTAAAAGAGTTAATGTTATTAATGACAATACCAGTAGTCATTTTATTGTTAGTATTTGTGTTAATATTACTATTGAAATTGTATTATCGCTTGTGTTAGTATATTCCTACTAGTATTGCTGGGTCGTTGTATTATGGATGCATGATTGCATAAACACGGATTTTTTTTATGTTTCTTCACACATTCAAGGGGTTTTTTTTCATCTTTTTTATGACATTAATGTGCATTCCTTAAGATGGTAGATCTTTCTGCTGTTATTCCTCGTTTCCTAGTTCTTTTAGTAACAAGTACTCTGCTGGCAACATGATCTTACCTTTTACTAGGTCGGTACCGGATGGGACCAGAAGGAGCGAGTGTTCCGAAACTTTGCCAGGATGATTGGTCCCAAGGATGACCCAGTGTTGGTCCATCATTGGGTCCATGGGGAACCCTTTGACGTCAAGATAATGTGGATTGACCCAATCAACGTTATTACCGGGGTATACGAGATGCATGTGGTCGATAATTGGGTGATATCTTTCCATAAGCCGGTTTTCAAAAAGCCGATGAGGCCAGGAAAATGGACTATCAAGTTGGTATATTCCGATAAGGTTTGCACTGATTTAATATGAACAAACCGAGATGCTAGTTTTGTTAGGCTGAGAAGATTGCAATAGAATAAACAAAAACTCTGTTGTTTTTTTATCCAACATGCGTATCCTAAAAAAATTGCTGTGTTACCCTGAGAGCAGAATTCGAACCCACGTCTCCCTGTTCATTTCTTCATTGGAGATTTTTTATTTGCCTCTTAAGCCTATTAGCCTTATGAGGTTTCGAACAACTGAAATAAACGTTTTTTTGGGTTTGGGAAAGACTATACTAAACAAGTGATAGGATACACATAGAAACATGTTTTGGGATGGGTATGTTGGAAAGAATATCGTATCTGGCAGTGTGTGCGGAGTTGGTGTCCAATCGAAAACGTGAATTGTGCATTGTGTTCCTACTTCATTGATGTGAGCGCAATGCTTTTTTGTTTCAAAAAGAATAAAAAGGGTGACATTGAAGTGTTTGGAAAGCGATTTTCAAAATAAGTAACCAGCTCTTAAAAAGCAGTGCATTAAGTTGTGCAGTGTAAAAGATACTATATGTTATATTTTTATAAAAGAACTTAAAAACCATTAAATTGAAGGTTGGACTTTTTACAGGTTTATCGTTCTGGCAGAGATCGATGCATAAAAATGAAAGTGCGTTTAAGACCTCTGGTTCGCCGGAAACCTTATTAAAGGAATACTTTGTTTTTTGGGGTTTTTATGTTGTGCGTTGCGTTTTTTTATGATATGCGTTGCGTTTTAGAAAGAAAAACGTCGCCTTTATAGCACTGAATTTAAGCGTCGCTTTTTTTATGCCTTGTGTTTAAGAAGAGTGGCGTTGCTTTTTAGTCTTGCCGTCAACGTTAATTTAAAGCTCCGTTTTTTATTCTTATCATTAGTGAAAATGTTAAAATCTGGTAAAAAGACATTAAAACGCAAGAAAATGAAAATTTTAGTCAAAAGAAAAAGAAGCGAACTCGGATGAGAAGCGAACTAAAAACAACAGCGGGAAAGCAAAACAAATGGCGTCTTATTGAAATTAACGTTTTTCTTAGAGTACTCACAATTCTCTCACATGAAAACAAGTAAAATGTTTCGTAAAAGTATTATCCTAAAGTCGAAGGTAACAGGCGAACTACAAAGGAAAACGCAGTCAGCTAAGCGGAAAACCAAACGACTAAAGTTAAAGGGAACTAACACTAAAACGCTTTGTAAAGGGACTACTACAAAATACAATGCAAAAAAGAATTTTACCTAAACAGGAACAAACTTTGCACAAATGGCCATAACAGTGTGTGGTTATCCTATAACTTGTTAACATGAACTAACCATTTAAGTTCAGATCTAAAGCTTTCAAGTTCTGTTTCAGAATTAGTAATTGCCCCACTTTATTTAGTAACAGGTCCAGCTATTATCATCATTACACGGACCTCGAAGGAAGTACGTGTCTAAAAATGTTTTCGTTTCCATGGTTCTTATGCTTCGAAATTTAATCACGTGACAAGCACAGGCTGCCCAGGCCTTTCAAAATATAATATTCCAAAATAAAATATCGAAGTACAATGACAAATCAAGCTAATGTTGTTAGCCATAAATTATGATAAGTTCATTATAAGTTGATTATAATTCACAGGTCAGAGTCCATTTCTTTTTATCTTCCAAAAAGCTTGCCAAGTTTCGCCTTTCGAGATAAAAAACCCAAGTTGTTTTAGAAATATCATTATTTTCGCATACACATTCTGAAACTACATTTATCTGGCTTCAAATTCACCAAGAAACAGCGGGATAGCTTTCAAAAGAAGCGTACTATCGATAATTTATCAAAGTATATGCAAAAGGTGTTTTAAATAAATCTGTTTACAAATCCGATCATCAAATCAGTACATTGAAACAAAAACTAAATTATAGGCCCTTCTCAAAGAAAGTCCGTGTAAACGCTATGTAAGCGTCTAGTTATTATTATTTTGTTCTTAAGAAAAGTTTTGTTTTTGTTTTTTTATTGGAACAGGGAGAAGACCTTGTCATTGGACAAACGTTTTTCGCGGTCGTACCGCTTTCGTTTACTGGAGGCCGATCCTTACTCGTAAAGAACGCCGTTGAACTAAATAACGGCCCTCCTGGTGGGATTTACAATTCTCATGATTTATCGATTGAGTTTGATCGTGAAGCGAACGACACGGAAGCCCTTGCCAAAGCGGCGGCCATAAATGCCCGAAAAATAGACGGCGACCTGAGGGCGTGGTCTGATGACGTCATTGGTGGATTTTGGAATGTAGAAGCTACATGTAGTCCTAGTGGTCCAATCCCAGAATGCCCCATGGTCCGGGCATGCCCTAATGTGTCTTGGAGCTCGCGATCCCCTGATCCAAAGTCGGAGATTGGTAAAGTAAAGCCAAACGGAAGAATACGGTGATAAAGTAGCTGCATGCCCAGTTCAACTAGTTAGAATTGTAGATAGAATATTTTCATTTCATAGAAATCTAAAATGGTGATGGAAATTCTTTTCTTTCTCCAGAACCTGATTTCTGTAAAAGTAATTATAGCGGCTCTGTCCGCTTCAAAGGAAATACGTTTATTTTGAGAAAAAATAGCAAATTTTTACATTGCTCAAAGTGGCACCAAATGCCAGTTTCGAGAAAATTAATACTATTAATATTATATAGCGTGTAAGTTTATATAAGTTTAAAATTGAATAGTTCATACGAAATATATTTCAATTCAGGCGAATAGTGGTAGGATATCTATTTAGCACACGTAGGTACGAGGAAGTTGTTCATTAAGCCACTATCCGCCGAATAGTGATAGGATATCTACTTAGCACTCGTAGTTACGAGGAGGATGTTCATTGAGCCACTATCAGCCGAAAATGAAAAAGATTCAAAAGTGCTTTAGTAAATATCAGCAAGGCAACTGCTTTATAAAAATTTCCTTTCAATGCGAAAGAAAGATTTCTAAGAAAAAAGACTTAATATATTAATCAAACCACAGAGCATTGCCAAACACACGCATGAGCAGCTCAATTAACAGCATCACGTGATTTTGAGAGTTTGTCAGCTACAAAATGGCGTAAATGGCTTAGAAACTCGTGTTTTTATAAACAAATATTCAAATACAATCTTGATATAGACCCATATCACGCTTGTTTGAGTTAGTTAAAAATTGATATTACTGCGATTTAAACGGCAGAAATGGAAAGAGCAGGTAAAAATT
>JAOBAY020086624.1:0-10416 GCA_025331085.2 Zoanthus sociatus
TGTTTATATACATATGGCGCATGCGCGGTATATCCCGCTGACCGTTGAACAGATTAGTTTTGCGTGCTCCCTTTGGTCGCCCGCAATAAACACGAAGAAGAGAAAACTGTCGTGAATTAAATTACGTCAGTTTGTCGATCTGTATGCTTTGTTGTTTCTACTCGCGGCGTGTAAAGTCTATATTATAAAGCAAATAAAGAAGCCTAAGCCGTGTATTAGACTGTGATAAAACACTCCGAACATTTGAGAATACTTGAGAAATGTAGAAAACGCTCGCCTGCGGCTTGTGTTCTCTATATTCCCTCGTGTTCTCAAATGCCGGTCGTGTTTTATCACAACGTAATACACGGCTTAGGCTTCTTTATTTGTTAATTCTTATTCCATCTAAGATTGTCATCCACTTATAATAATAATAATAATAATAATAATAATAATAATAATAATAATAATAATAATAATAATAATATCAACAACAACAACAACAACAATAACAACAACTGTGTGCTAGACGCCCTTATCGCAGTCTCGGGACTGACTTTCAAGGACGCGGCTCTACGCGAAAAACAAAAAGAATGTGAAGACGCCCCTGGCAGCCGCTATACGGTCCGTGCATGACCTCGGAACACAGCTCCACAGCCAGTTGGCATTAGCTGTGAGTCGATTTTGAGGAGGGAGGAAAACCGGAGTACCTGGAGTAAGATCAACCAATAACTCGCCCTACATATGCCCCTGGCAGGAATCGAACCCGGGTCATAGCGGTGGGAGACGCGTATGCTAACTACTGCGCCACTCTTTGATATGAATACATGGTTGATATTCTCTCCATAACCCTTGTCTTCCCCGCAGGTTTGGGGCCTAAATATTCACGAGGAACTACAGAGCTTTATGCGAGAACACGGCAAAAGCACATATTTCAAGTATGGCACACAGGGTGTGGCTCTTCTGATCTTACACAGCCCTGGTCAGTTATTTTCCTGTGGAGGTGACGGTACCGTCAAGTGGAGACAGCTGTCATTGAGAGATGCGATTGTCAATACACAAATTATGTAGATAGTATTCAGTATTTTATTCAGTGATAATGTACTTTAATCATTAAGGTCAGAGGTTGTTCAGTTATTTTATTCAGTGATAATGTACTTCAATTATTAAGGTCAGAGGTTGACGGGAATTGCCTTCTGGGATGGATAGGAAGTTAACCATCACCCTCGGCTTCAAAGCCAGATTCGTAGATTGCTGTCAATATTAACGAGAGCGTCTGCTGCTGATTTTTAGGGTGTTCGTAGATCTTGCAAGGTGGCTATAGTGAGCTGTTACAATCAAAAAATATGTTGTTCACACCTTACGAAAGATTCCCTAGATTTTGATTGTGCATAATGTAAAATAGCTGATATGCACATTTGAAATTGTTACCAGATGAGTTAAATTCAATTTTAACATTTTCTGTTTGTACTTTTATAATATAAATTAACTAAAGCCATTGTATAAATCTTAAGTTTCGTTTTGCAATGTAACGTTTCAAATTATAGATTTATTTTCAAACAGTTTTGTTAGTAATGTTTGAAAGAAATTTTTCGTCCTAATTTGCAACTCCCTTATTTCAAGCCCTTCAAAATTAAACGAATATGAAAATGTTATTCACTTGCCTTTGTGATGCCTTGGAAGTGGCCGGGAGAGACATATCTGTGGGTCAGTTAAAGGCGCTGAAAGTCCGATTCATTGTGTTATCTTTAATAAGTTCTAGTGAATTTAATCTACTGAGCACAAGGCTGTGATTTTTAGAATTATGTCTTAAAACTCAAATTATTACTCTCTAAGTTTATATGGAAATTGTAAATGACTTTTATTTTATTGTACCCGATTTGCTTATCAATTTATGAAGAATTTAAGAAAAAGGTGAATATGAGAAATTAGTAGTATATTAGAAGGTGATTTTTCGAGCGTTTGGCCCTTGCAACTGAAATAATGTAGACAATAAGCTGAATGTTTTGATCACCGAGGAGGATCAAGGGGAACGCTCTTGTCTACCAAATACTAGCATATGTCAATAAAGAAAATAAAACTTACCAGTTTTGTTCCTTCAACTAAAGATATTCTAAAGAACAGAAAAGGACAGAAATGACCAAATTCATAGAGTAGAAAAGACAAAATTAATGAGTCTTGTATTCAAATCTTACGAAATAAAAAAGTAAAATCCTCATACAAAGTCATGCATGTCATATTTTATGGTGTATACTATGTGCTTATTGACCGAGTGGTTGGGCCTGAAGTGATATACAGGGTTTTAGGTTAGGAAATTTTACGATACTATGTGCTTATTGACTGAGTGGAAGAGCCTGAAGGATAGATAAGGTTTTAGGGTAGGAAATTTTATCATATTCCATTCAATACTTGCTTATTGACTGAGTGGGAGAGCCTGAAGGGATATATAGGGTTTTAAGTCAGGAAATTTCGTCATATTCAGTTCAATACTATGTGCTTATTGACCGAGTAGGTGAGCCTGAAACGATATATAGAGTTTTAGGTCAGGAGATGTTATTATATTCATTTCAATACTATGTGCTTTTTACCTGAGTGGGAAGGCTTGAAGGGATATATGGGGTTTATAGGTTAGGAAATTTTATCATTTTCAGTTCAATGCTTTGTGCTTATTCGGACTGAGTGGGAGGGCATGAAGGGGAAGTATTTTGGTTTGAAATCCGCATGTGCTGACAGAGCCATTATTTTCCCATTCGGCACTATTTAACTTAGTCTAAACATTTTGTCTTATCACCTGACCAGCTACCATTCAGTTGTCTACAGCCACATGAACTTTTTACCCCGTATTAACGATATATTCACGCAAAGTCGAGAAACCAAAGTTTACATAGTGACAGTAAGAATATATAAAGAAGTTGTAATTCGGAAAAATACAGACTTAATTTCATGGAAATAATCCATGCACTGTAATCCTTTCTACAACTCTTTAGCATGCGTGTTTTTAACCACGCTCTTGTGGTCTTTCATCAAATTCTGAAACAAAAATATTTTGTTCCTACCAGTAAAGTCGAAAAGACAAATTTGTGCCACTGGAATGAATTTTCCTTTTAAGCAAAAACGTTTCCTTCTCGGGTCCGAACTAAATTCGTTTCTAAAAACAACGATTTCACAGGGGCGTAAATAGCTGAGGAAGGGGTCCAGGTGAAGCAGTTGCCCCCATCAGGAAAACTAAAGGTTTTTTTTACCACAGTAGTTGAGTTTGTTGGGCTATTTCTTGTTTCGTTCAGTCCCTCTATTGCATTATCGTAAGATGAAAGCTATTGTCCTCTAAGAACTCGGAATTTGAATTCCGCACCTAATTATGCTTTTTAATTGAAAGAAGTTTGGAATTTAAATTTCGACCGAGCGGCAGGGGACTGGTACCTGTGACGTAGCAGCAGTAAGTCGTCCTTCACTGTCATTGGTGTTTTACAAGGAAAAACGTGATGAAACTGAATTTCTCTGTTTTTCGCTGTGTTTTAAAGCGTAAACGAAGAAATTTTTATGTTGACAGTGTTATTATTCAACCGGAAGCGTTAGCTGCACAAGTTCCTTCTCCTACGTCATTACACCAGTACTTCATAATGAAATTAATGCTCGGTCAAAAAGGACAGCTGTCCCAAAACTGTCTTATTTGCACGTTTCAAAACTCAACAAATGCAATAGGAACAGCGAAAAACTTTAATTTTTGAGCTTAGTATTGATAAAAGGTTCTACTTTTCATCTAAATGATAAAAAAAATAAGCGATATAGGGACTTTAAGGGTCTTAGAGGCAACCTTCTGTGTAGGGGTGAAAACAAAACGTCCAACTAGAAACCCTGTCTGTATACGGGAGACCCCTTGTGTGTCTTAGAGGTAACCTTCTGTGTAGGGGTGAAAACAAAAGGTCCAACTAAATACCCTGTCTGTATACGGGCGACCCCTTGTGTGTCTTAGAGACAGCGTTCTGTGTAGGGGTGAAAACAAGACGTCTAACTAGAAACCCTGTCTGTATAAGGGAGACCCCTTGTGTGTCTTAGAGGTAACCTTCTGTGCAGGGGTGAAAACAAAACGTCCAACTAGAAACCCTGTCTGTATACGGGAGACCCTTTTGTGTCTTAGGGACAGCCTTCTGTGTAGGGGTGAAAACAAAATGTCCAACTAGAAACCCTGTCTCTATACGGGAGACCCTTGCGTGTCTTAGAGACAACCTTCTGTGTAAGACTGAAAACAAAATGCCAATTAGAAGCCTTGTCCATATACGGGAAACCCATGTAAAGGGGTGCAGAGTTTGCCCCCATAGACAAAAAAATCCTAGGTACGGGTTGGGCTCAGGTTTACGGCAACAGCGGTCGTTACAGGGACAACGTCTGTTCAAGAGGGAAGAATAAATAGTTTCAAAAGGAATTTTGTGCGTGTTATCTGGAGACTTGGTAAAACTGGTTGTAAAGTAGCTTACTAAAATAAAGTGGCGAAGTGTGACGTCACTAAAATATATGTAGTCTTGCCAAAAATCAGCATGTTGGTGTAAGTTGTCGGCGAGATATTACCACAGCAGCTATGCTCTAACGTATGGATATACGATGCCTTCTAAAAATTTCTTGACTCTTAACGTTAGGAACCAAGTCAGTTTAAAAAGGATATTCATCAGAACAAATCAGTTGCTATATGTCATTACTGATTGGTGGCATATTTTCGTATTTCGGCATGGAGGCATTTTAGTGTTTTCTCAAATCAAAGTTTTGTGACGTCATCACTGGTGTTCTATTTCCTATTGTATGAGTTTGTTTTTAAGTTAAAGAGCATGCATCCATGATATTGTAATACATGATTTAGAACTGACTAAATAAGCTTTAAAATGAGTTGTATTTGTTTTCCTTCTCGCCTGCTCACTACTCACTCACTCACTGTGGCAGACACACAATCGCAATGTTTTTTTTTCAATGAAAAACCATTTCTTCAACCGTCAGTTAATTTATGCATACTGTCGCTGTTGAATTTTAGGACAACGATTATTTTATCAGTGACTTTTATTAGTTTTATCCTGGCTCCCATCAGTTCTCTCCTGCTTCGTCTTTATGCTGGCTTTAATTTTCACACAAAAATGTCTTCCTTATTATAGGAAATTAACAATACACGTTGACAATGCGATGAAAATCACCGTTTCACTAAATTAACGCGAATTTTTTAAAAATTAGGTTTATAAACATTAAATTAACGCGATTTTTTTCGAAAAATAGGAGCTAATAGGTACAGGAGCTCCTGATAGGTATACATGCATTGCATTAACGCGAATTTTTACGCTAATCATCTTACTTTATTTACTTTATTTCTGCACACTCGCGATTTACATTTCTGCAGTCGGTACAAATCTCAACACACATTTAATGTCCCATGGAGAAAAAGAAGTGTTTACAGTTGTTAGCTTTTAGGGTTGCTCAAAAATCTACGGCGATTGTGGCGTAAACTCTGTCTGGCTCCTTTTCCAACACTTAAAGAGACAGCTGAATATCAAGACCAGTCAAAATACATTTTGAACTTGATTTTATCCAGCGAAGATATCTTGTCCAGTAGCGACTCTGAGGAGCTTCTTGAGGAGTTGTGAGATTTTTATTTTTCGAAATAAAGGTGTTTTAGATTAACATTGTTGTAAAATAACACGCATAAATTTTACTTCAATATTTATTAAGTTACATTTAATGCTTTGTTAATTTCCTATAATACTTAAGGTATTATCTTTTTCAAATGTTTTTCTTTGTATCTCCTCACATTGAAGGTACAAGAGAGAACTCACTATGGCCCTCGAACGTGAAGCTTCTCTGGAGCAGGCTAAGACACAATTAGAGGTTGACTGGCAGCGTCGTTGTGAGGACACTGAACGTGACGTTGTTGGGAAACAGGAGGAATTGGTCACAAATCTTGCTAAAGCCAGAGATGAGGTACATATACCCTGTTTCGATGGTCAAGGGATCCACGATTACAGCTTTTTTATGTGAACATACTTTATAAAAATATTGAGGCAGAAAATGGATCAAAAATTAAAGATATCCTGAAAATATGTCCAGGCTCAGCTTTTTATTTTATATAAATATGAAAAGTTACATGACCCTGCATAAAATGTGGTTAGAAGTTCAATTTCTGTATTACCCTCAAGAATATCATCTATAAGAATATTAAGTCTGATAATATATTGTCAGTGAGGTTGCAGTCATGCTAAAAATATATAGAGGATATTACACGGTGGCACGAACATATGAAGTTTATCTACGCGTGGAAGAAACATTTCACGAGTGAATGTAGTGAACGAGTGAAATTTTTTTTCCACGAGAAGATAAACTTCATATGTTCAAGCCAACGTGTAATTTTCTTTTTAGTACATAGATACAGTTGTTTCGAAAATAGAAAAAAGACGGGAAAAACAAAGGAATGACGTCAGCGATATCTTCCCAAGTGAGAATATGGAAAATATGTCACTCGTATCCCGGATATAGTTTCATATGAAAGCTACGAGTGGCGTATTTTACAGTAAAACACTCATATCTATGTAATAATGTACAGTAAAACACTGATATCTATGTAATAAATTAAGAATATATGAGGCTAAAACTAGAAAAATATTATTCTTATAAAAAAAAGCGTGTATCATAATGTAGTTAGATAAATATAGTTTTCAATTTTGAAAATATATGTATAACATCACTTTAGAAACAAATTAATCTTCCAAAAGCAAAACTAAGGTTTGGCTGTTTTATAAATAACAATTGTTTGAAGAGAAAACATAAGTTAAGTAAAACCTTATTTTGTACTTTACCCTATCAGGCTTGCAACTTCAAACCCAAATAATTTCTTAGACAATGAACAAGTGACAAAGAGCTCAACTTGTAGATATAGCTTATATTTCTTACAGAGATTTCGCTTTGCTTTCAATGAAATATTTCGATACCTTTCTAGTGTTCTTCAATTCTTTTGTCTAGAAGGAAGATGTTTTCTTTATTGGCTGTTGTTAGTGAGGCATAAAAGATCTCAAACAGTTCACGACAGCTGCTAATATGAAGGTTATTTTATTTTAGTAGTAGATCTCATCTAATGACAATGACCTCTATCAGTAATGGATACTACATTAGTTTATGTACCAGATGCGTGCAGGACGTGTGGTTCTATTAACCTTCTTTATTTTTACCAGGCCCTGGCTCTGGCTAGACACAGACAGCAAGCTCTGACTCAACAAGAACATTTTATTCGTGTGTTGACACAATCACGAGATGAAGCCATCACAACACTTCAGCGTCATGGACTCTCTATTCCAACCGAGCTTCCAAGTCGTGATCTTAATCACGAACAAGGGTATGAGTCAAGGGACGATAAACCCAAGTTGTCTGCTAATCAAAGTGTGGCACTGAGTGAAAAAATAAGAATCCTTGAGGAGCAGAACGCAGGGTTGCGAGGTGTGATTCGTCAAATGCGGCAGGAAATGGAGGACCTCACTAATCAGCAAGCCAATACAACTCCTGTTGTGATTGATCGAGGAAATGGTGAAAAGGAAGTTGCACCAGCTCCTCTCACTGCTGGTAAATATCTCTAAAATGTTATAGGTCTTCATTTGCGCAAACAGTTTTAACAATTTGGATATATGTAAAAACACTGCACTACACACCACCACATTTCTTACTGGAAGAGTTTTGGTGTTTTTTCGACAACGATTTGTATGGATTGAAAGACTTTCACTACCTGCTGATTATCTATCGGGAAAGTAGAGCATGACTTCATCCCTAGGTTATTTTCCTTTTGTTTTTTATCCAGGTTAACTCACTTTCGTGTGCCCCAGATAAATTTTATTGTCGTGCCTAACAAGTTCTTAGACGAGATTGACATAAGCTTCCTTATGAACTCGTTCAAGGTTGTCCTCCTTCATTTCAGAAACCATTACATCATTGATTGAACAAATGAAACGGCTTGTGATACTATATAAAAATCTAAAAACTCTACCCACAGTTTCTAAAAACAATACTTTTACCTTCATGTAAAGTACCATGGACAAAATTTTGGAATTTAGATTAAATGTGATAATGGATTCTATGATTCTAAAGAATCTCAAGAGACCTAAGTGAATAATTTTGGTCTATAATAGAGCCAGAGCTTTTGAGACGAGATCATAAGGAAGCTTATGTCAATCTCGTCTAAGAACTTGGCCCAGAAGGCAGGAGGATATCGTTGCTGTTTGCGTTTTTTGGAAAAAAAGTCTTAAGGAAGTACCTTCCTTGCCTGGAACATGACATACGCCAACAAAGCCCAGTTATGCAAAACGTCAGTAAAGGCCATCCACTACTGTTACAGTTTGAGACTTGTAATAAGATCGCGTAATAAATACTCGTCCATGATTGGTCAAAAATAGCTATGCTCCTGTCCAACAAATTGCCTTACTCTGCCACACACGAGCGAAAAACAAGTTGGACGTCTCCAGATTAAGCAAGTACATTCATCATAGCAACATATAAAAATCTAAAAACTTTACCCACAGCTTCTAAAAACAATACTCTTTCATCGTAAGATCTTGTGCTAACCAAGAAAACACAAGTTATATTAAAATTAAACGAATGCTTCTTACAAGCAACGTATAAAAGCTCTCGGCTGCATCTCACTTACCACTAAGAACTCAATGCTAGCTATAGCAAAACTACTTTTAGTTGTACGTGTGATTCCTGGCAATAAGTGATAGCCATATGCGATTACGTCTATTTGAAATTTAACTATTTTGTCAAAAATTAGTGTTTTTGAAGTATTTCCTTTTATTCGCAGAGTATGTCAAGTCGCTGGAGAGTGAAATACGTGGATTGCGCTCGAAGAACAGGTCATTAACACAGCGTGTAGAAGAACTTGCTGAAGCTGTTAAACCTCCAGTTACAGCAAACGTACTGAAAGGAAAGATGGCCGACCCTTTTATCCAGACTCACATCAAGGAACTCAATGATACAATCGGTTGGTTAATAAAGGGAATTTGTTTCTCTTGTGTTTTTAGCACCAAAATTGTTGAAACCATATTTTTGTGTAAAAGGTCTAACTTACATTAAATCAACAGAATGTATCTTTCTCTCTTTGTCCTCTTTATTCCTTCAGGTGGAAAATATAGGTCTTCCACTAGTGCTTTTTAAAAATCTCATCGTGTTCTTTGCCGTTCTCTTGCATTCCGTCCACGTGATGTTTTTCACTTTCATCTGCATGCCATTTGTGTTTTCATCCAGCTTTGTGTGGGGCGCCCTGTGATCCATTCCAGTGCTCCTTTGACGACATTACCAGCTTCTCTCTTCATAGTTTCTCTGTTTAGTGCTAAAAACTAATGTTTGTTACATAACTTATCAGCTCGGCGTAATACCTGCTACAGTCGCGAACTAAGTGCCTATTTTAGTACAGTAGTTGTAATGATCTATCTATAATTTTGATTATTTTTTCTGCCGTATCCCATAAGCACGCTTTTAGTGTTCTCTTTAGTGCGTTAGATGATTCCTATGCAAATATGAAACTAGCATAGATTTTTGGCTCGGATCTAGCAAATCGGGCAAAAAGTCTGCTAAATAATGCTAATATAAGAACAGGAGTAAACGCCTAAATATTGGACAGAATGACTTTGTTTGGCAAGCTGCGATCATGAGAAGATGTGTTTTAAAATGAGCTGCTTATCAGAAAAGAACGAAACTAAATAACAATCGATTGAAAAATAAAAAAATGACTCAGTGCCTGTCGTAAAAATTTACATTGCTTTAGATGCTTGTCTTCTTGATTACTCCTACTGTGTTCATTGTAATGACACTCGATAACTTTTTTTCTGCTCCGATAAATGTAAAAAATGAAAAAATTATCATCTTAAGAATCAAACGTGGGATAGCTAAGAAAACTCATCAAGATGTAGCCAATCTCTCGTACCTTGTATTTTTGACCAGAAATGTTTTTCTTTTCCTATGTTTTATTTTCCTAGAAAACTAGTAACACAAGTACCTGCCTAAAATGTGACCCCTTGTAGGACAAGCATTACTTACAAAGTAGACACGCCATTTTCACCCACTTTGCCCCCTGGTATTATTTTCGTCACTGATTTTACATGTGATAAATTTGATTTTTGAAATTATTCAGGTGCTTTAAGACAAGATAAATTAGATCTCCAAGCACAGACCCGAAAACACCAAGCCACTGCGACTCATGTACAGGGTCTACTCAGTCAGTGTCAAGAGGAGGTGAGGTCCACTGGAAGAGAGCGTTGAACTAAACTAAAATTTTTGGAATTACTGGATATTGTAGCAAGATCGAAAAATGGTCTATTGGATATAATGGGTTTAAGGCGACAAGTTAGATATAGGCGAGTTTCTGTTTACATTTTTTGCCTCATTAGCATACGCACTCTTCTTTCTAATTCAGCTACAGAAACAAAG
>JAOBAY020086635.1:0-10414 GCA_025331085.2 Zoanthus sociatus
AAATCTACAGTCTGGAGAGCGTATTCGAAAACCTCCGTATTTGTTGCCGAATACGCCGTTTTCGTGTGGACGGAAGCTGTATTCGGAGAAAAAAATCTCCGTTTTTAAAAATATCCGGATACGTGTGGACGGGGCCTTAGACAAATAATTGTGAATTATTGTTTTTTGCCCAGGGTACTCGGGCTCAATACTTGGCGGCAAAGGCACTCAAGAAACAGTCATGGAGGTTTCACACTAAGTACATGATGTGGTTCCAACGACATGAAGAGCCCAAGGCTATAACAGATGAATACGAACAGGTTTGATGGCTCTTTGATAACGTTTTTAAACCAAGGTTTACCATCGTCGTAGCTAACGCGCGAAAAGTTAATTTCTTTTAATTCCAATGCCAATAATCAAAGTTTTTAACCTAGAGTTGTCTAAACTATACAGGGCTTCTAGGATTTCACCATGAAAATTTGCAAAATAGTGCGGCGTTGCGCTGCAAATTTTGTAATTTTTCTTCAGTCATTATTTACTTTGTAGCAGTAATTATTCTAGGTAATTTTATGATGTAACAGTATTAAAACAAGAGGTATGCAAAGCGTACATGTGTCTACTGCCTTCTTTGCTGTATGATGATTTTATGTGGGGGAAACTGCAACAAGAAGTCCATGTTTTACATTGATTTATTTGACTAAAGAATACTCGACAGACCTTGTCGAAAACACAAGCTTGCAGAACCCACACACTCTAACGGATGGAGTCCTTCGTGCGATTTCACTTGTGATTGGTCGAAATTAAACGCATGACCGACTCCTTGGCAGCACGGATTTAGCACACGTGGGTCACTCGTTGTGATTTTACATGAATTGGCCTGACCAACTCTCCTCGGCATCACGGATCACTTATCGATCCACGAATCTTAGGCAAATTCCACGAATTTCGCGATTTTAAGTCAATTTCGCGAAATCGCGTAATCGTGAAATTCCAGAAGCGCCCTTACAAAATGTCATAACTACCTGTACACGCTATGTTATTTCTTAAACAATTGTTCATTGTTCATGCAATATTTTTTTTTTGCTATTAGGCCCTGGTCAAATGGAGTCGCAAGTAGACGCAAGTTCACAACTTGTGTCTACTTGCGACTTCGTTTGGCCAGGCCTTGCGTGCACTTACGTTGATTTGCGATGACTTGCGCTCACTTTGGTCGAGATCAAATTTTCCCGCAAGTCGACGCAAGTTTTTCACCGTTTGGCCACCCAACCCAAGTCAACGCAAGTTGGTTGACGTCAATTCGTTGTTATAGCAACCTATAAGCCAATGAAATACAGGATAAAGTCTGCGATCTTTAATAAATAATGGGACCTTGCGAGTCCGTTTGGCCACCAAACTTAAGTCTCTACGCAAGCTCAACTTGTGGCTACTTGCGACTACTTGCGAGTCCGTTTGACCAGGGCCTAAGAGCTTGAAATGTGTTTTAAACAAACACTAGTACTTTACACACAACTGAAGTAAGCTATTTGCAGATTTTCAAGACTCCACGAAGACATTTCTTCCAACAAAAAGTCTAACAGTAAGCTTTGAAACTGGTCTATTCTTATGCAAAGTAAAACTACTAGCCACGACTGAACAACTGGCATTTGTGCATCGACATTTGACATGACAAAACGAGATAACCTTTCAAGATGGTGCAGAGAAGCAGACATTTTATCATAATAAGTACCACAAAAGTTCACTTGAGTACCACAGGAGTCCCAAGATTATGGGTTGCATATGAACACTCCAAAAACTGTAAGTTACATGATGTCAACACTAATATTTACAGGAAAATGGTGATCATTTATAAAATACAGCATTTAGTAATAACTTTTTTATGTATAACTGTAAGTTCAATTCCAATGACAGATGAATCCAAGATTGGTTGAGCAATATTGCATCTTCATCATTTCTTGTCTTCTGCTAAAATCCACAGTGTAGATGCTGCTTTTTCATCCTAGTCTTCCACTGGGTATTCTTGGTAGTAGACTCTAAAAATGTTACATTTGCCATTGAATACCACCACAGCACAACCTGTTTTTCCAATCAAAAAGTGAGTATATATTGTCTACTACAAAACAAACTGCCCCTTCCCCAAGTTTTCATAAGTGACTGGCCCCCTTGTTAACTCTCTGGTTACTACATGATTTCTAAACAATTTTGACCTTCAAACTTTTATAAGGATGGTTAGGCACATTTCTGATTTAATTTTTGGTTGTTTTCAAGAAATGCAAAAATCTCACCCTTGGTTAATTTTTCTTTATGCACTTCTTTTATGAGCTAAGCTAAATCCTTTACAAGCCTAGTGGCCCATGGAGCCGGCGCTTATCTCCGGTTCTGTAGTGTTAAGCAGATGAGAGTCTTCGACTCCCCCTGGATGTGACACTAATCCATCGCAGGTTAGCTCCCAGCAGATGGTACTCATTTACCTACCCTGGAAGGATGGAAAATAAGGTCACACAAATATTCGAATCTCGGCAAACTGCCAGGATCGAACCTGGGACCTTGTGGTTGGAAAGCAGATATCTTACCTACTGTGCCAACCAAGTCCGCCCACTTCTTTTATGAACTAAAGATAACTTGCTGTTTTTGTCATTGAACAAAGCATATGATATTTCTATGTCACACATTTCATGATACCGTAAGAACATCTGAAAAAAGGTGAAATTTAAATACTATAGATTAGCACAAATGTGAACTTGAAGCTACTCAATGGACACTACGGCCACACTGGAAGCAGCTTTACCCCTACAATAAAAATAATAGCTAGCTCACAACAAAATTGATTCCTTTTAGATAATAACCGTCTTCATTTACACTACTGAAAACATTCAGTTTGGATTTGAATGCTTTGTTGAAAGCTGGAAATCTGTATAGGGTTTCCAATGAGTTGCTAACTGTAATTGCTTAAACATAATCCAAATTCAAGGTTTCATCTCTGCAACTTGTAATCTCAGAAAGAAAGACAATTAAATTTCAAAGCAACTATTTAAATTTTAACAATAAATTAACTATTTAAATTTCAAACCAAGAGTGGTTAATACATTTTTATGGTTTAGTTCTTTGAACCAAAAACATACAATGTTTTTGATATTTGCCTGACCCATTAAATTTTGAAAAAAATCTGTTTTGGAAAAAACAAGTACTTAAGCTTGATTATGGGTACAAACTTACCAATTGATTTCAGTGTGTAAGCATATAAAAATAAAAGTATGTAATGATATCAATTATTCTGATTGCTTATCTTGTTTTTGTTGAGTAAAAATGTTCAGCTAATTACCAGCACAATGTTAAGTCACTTTTAAAAATATTTCCCTATCAGCTTCATAAAGAAATAGTTTGATATGGCTCATACTTTAGAGAAGCTAATACTTTACAAATACATTTTCAAAACTTGAAACATTGAAAATTTGCAAGCGTTAACACTAGATAATGTTCTACAATGACTTGAATAATTTTTATAATTTGAATGCTTTCAAAGTTTAAGCTAGTTGAGCTAATAATGCTAAGTTGAAGCTTAAATCAATAATGCAACTCAAACAAATTGCAAGCACAAATTAAAATGGAGGTTGGAAGGGAAGAAAAGTAGAAAGTTTGCATGCAGACTATCAAGTTGAGGTAAACGAGCCTGTTTTTACTGTTATAATTTTCTTAAACACTTATTAATAGTGCCTTTTAAGAACATTTACCCGAGTCATTGCTAATAATTCTATTAATAACATATTATTACTACTGACAATTAATACAATTTTTTAATCTTTACTAGCAATCACAATGTGCTAAAACACGACGTTTCCTGAAAGTCACAAAGAGCTTAAGCACTACCATTTGTAAAAAATATAACTATTTAAAATAGCTGGCCAAAATTTTATTTGTTATCAATTATTAACTGCTTATGACCTTCAAACTTTAAGTGGAACATAAACTTAAGAAACTAGTTCATTCTGATAAATTTGATTAATTAAAGCAAACTTATACAGAAAGAATACTTGTCTAAGAAATACATCAGAAACCTAGAATATTAGATTGAAAATGATACATAATGCAAATAACAGTTACACAATATTTGTTTAATGAAAGAAACATCAGGCAATACTAAGATATTGTACAACAATATTAGAAAATGTATGGATTCACATGATAGTGATGCCAAAACAATAAACGTAAATCCTCTGACATGCCCAGTCCCTAGTTACCCATTTTGGTCATTGAACTACTGTGATCATGTCTGATGATGTCATTTCATTAAACACCGAAATATCATGTAACAATTATTTGCTTTATATTGCATTATATTTAAAAAGACTACATTCTAGATTTATGATGCATTATTTCATACTTGTATTTGTATTCTTTCTGTATTTCCTAAAATTTACTGATATCATTTAGAAGTTAAATAAATTTCTATTTTGAACTTCCACCCAAAATAAAATCAAATTTGCAAATGCAAAATTATTCTTTCTCACTTTGGGTATTCCACAAATAAAATCCTCTCATTACAAAATAATTATCTAGAAAACTAATTAATTTAAGTTTAAATAAAACATGAGAAGATTTCACCATTTGGGAAAGTCGATTGTAAAATGAGATGACCCCACAAACTAGTTTTTATACAGTACTTACTGTAGTATTTTGAATTTTCACGAAAATGTTATAAACAAATTAAGTGAACAAACCACATAGAAAGGGTCTGGCAATAATCAACTAAGGCAAACTACTTGTTGCTCCTTTCATCTTTCTACATTTTAAAACCCAAAGAGGGTAATAAACAATACTTACAGCAAACAGTTTTGATGCTATTAGCTTTAAAATTTTACTAACAACAAATAACAAAACTAGACATGACTCTCATAACATAGCACAATGCTTTTGAAACAAGTACCAAGAGTTTAAAAGTCCTTTAACACATGAAAAATGTCAAAACTGATTAGTATATAATTGTTTTTAACACCATGAAATAGCCACTGAATACCATTACATTGCTGGAATCCCAAGTTTTATCATAAAACTTGGGATCCCAGCAACGTAATGGTAGTCCTCACTAACAAATTTATCTTTTTGTTGTATTTTTTTGACTAAGAGCAAGACTTAGTGTAAGAATCCAAATCATTTTATTACATTTGATGAATCACTAAATACAAAAAGCTATCCATTCAATAACACTCTTACGCTCTCTTGCTACCTACTTAAAAAGCAACAGCTGTTTATTCTAAACTTTTTGTTACACCAAAGCAATCCATTCTAGTCCAGGTGCTTGCAAATCAGTAAGTGAAGTTTTTAGGTTTCAAGTTCTTGTCAATTCCAAGTTGTTGTGTGTTTGATCCGTCTTGTGCACACATTCTGTTGTCAAAGGCTTGTCATAAAGTGTACAATGTCTGAAGCTTGTGTTGGATGTCTTGTTCAACCCAGTACTAAGTCTAACAAATAAGTGACTGAAAATTCTGTAGTCTTGTTCAAGCAAAGTCAAGTTTGTGGCATCAACAACACATACTCAGCCATATAGATGTAAAAAAGTTAGGGCTGGACAGCAGTACTTTGTCATTAGTTTTGTTAGCGTGTTGAGTTTTGTCTTGTGTTTCACATAAACCAAAATCCCATTAACTGCAGGTGTATTACATTACCTGAACAAACAGGCTTACAATTTGCCACAAAATCACTCAGCGATGGATACTGCCACAGAATACATTAGGTTCTAGGCCTCTTACGGGAAGCCTCTGTCTTAGGTGGATCTGCATACATCACCTTCAGCCTCATACCAAGTACTTCATGGCCATGAAGACCCTCTATGGCACATTCAGCAGATTCTTTGGCAGCAAATTTTGCATAGCCAAAGTTTCTGTCTTTCATGATGTATACATCAATTAAATTACCAAACCGGCTGAACACATCTTTAAGAGCAGCCTCTGGTGGAGGCGCTGGGTTGCAGACCAGAAAAAGTCGTGAGGCACATTCAGAATTGGGATCTGCAAGAGGTGCAGGAGCTGGAAGTGCAGCAGTTGTGTAGACAGAACTTCCTTCCAACTTAACAGCCGTACTGTTCTGAGTCAACTGAGCTCCAGCATTCCTGATCTGACCTTGAACATTGTTTCCTGAACTTGGCCGACTAGGAGGATCTTCAGCATATTTCACAACCAACTTCATACCTGGGGGGTACTCAAAGCCATGCAGTTTCTCTTTTGCATAAATTGCTGATCCTACTGAGTTGTATGTGACGTAAGCAAAGCCTTTGGACTCCCCAGTGTTGTAATTTCTCTTAAGTTCACAATGTTCCATGCCTGGGATAATGTCAAAAAGTCTCCCAAGCTGTTCTTGATTAATACTTGTTGCAACAATTACAAAAAGTCGAGTTGGGGTGTGTGATGTAGTGATTGATTCAACAACCTGCGCAGTGGGGTTAGGGCTTCCATAATACTCCATCCCCACTCCAGTGGGCACAGATGTAGATGTCGGCAACTGGGATGCCACAACTGACGATGGTTGTGAATGGTTGCTGGTGTAAGATGGTTGCTCCAGGAAGGGATTATTGGGAATGAAATTTGCATGCATGTGTACTGCTGCAGCAGCTGCAGCATTTCTGGCAATCTTTGCTGATTTTGGCTCAGCCATGACAGCCTTAAGGGTCTTGTCACAGTTCTCTAGGGCAACTGCAGCAGTTGAGGCTTTGGTAAACTTGACATATCCAAATCCTTTCGGCTCTTTAGTATTATGATCTCGAACAATCTGTACATAGTCAATGTCTCCAAATTCTTGAAACTTGCACCTCAGGTCATCTTCATTGTATGACTTGGGACACACAACAAATAACCGATTAAGAGCAGTGTCATCACTGAAATCCAGTTTTGATCCTGAGGCCTTAGACTGAGCAATCATAACCTATAAAGGCAGATAAAACCATTTATGAAACCAAGATAATCATAGCATTGCAGCTTATTTGACTATCATTGTTTGGTTGTGATCTGTACTAGCAAAAATTAAAACACATTGCCACAATTGAAGTTAAACCAACGCTTGTTTTGAGTCATGAAAGTATATTCAATGCATACCCAAATTTACGGTGTTCAACTTATCCATAGAGGAAATAATGCCCTGGGATCCCTGCAGTTACCTCATACATTGCATAAACTGGCTGCGTTTCCATCGTGGTTAGTCCTTGTAGTGTAGTGGTCAACACGTTGGACTAGTAAACCGAAGATGTGGGGTTCGATTCCCGCTAAGGGCTTAAAAACTGTTTTCTCTTCTTTCATTCATTGACTGACTCAGGTAGGATTCGAACCCACAACCTTCACATTAGGTTGGTATCCTTTACTTTTCAAATAAAATTTTTTTGGATAATGTAGGCCTGTCAGTAAAATATCAGTAGACGTGCAATCATTCGCTCCTCGTGGCTGGTTGTGGGGTGTGATGGTGTACAAATGGCATAAACACAGTTGCTAGCAATTACCATGAAGTTATAAAAGCAGAGTAAGCAATTCTAATTCAACAGATAAAAACGATAGTTTTTTTTATTACGTGTGTACATTATAAATTTTAATAACAAATTCTAAAAGAAAAGAAGAACAATAACTTGTTTTCACAAAGTAAGAAGTCAATGCTTTGAAATATCAAGGCTGATTAATTAAATATATCTTAGGCATGCAATGGATAGCGTATCTGGCTTTCGTTAGCTGTGTAAATAGATGTGCATGTGTGACTGCACACTTTTCACTGACAGGCCCATTGACAGGCTTGATAATGTAATTTATATTTTTGCTAAAATGCAAATTCTCTCAAACTTGTTCAATGAAAAGTATGAGCTCAAGTTGGGAGACTTTAATAATACAACTGGGACTCTAAAAGGTTAAATACCATAAAGAAATAAGCTTTTCATCTTGAGCAATGTGAGAATTACTTTTTTTTAAAAAAACTACTGAAAATAAAAAACAATCATTCAGACTCAAATTGCTAAACATTTAAAAGTGCACACCAACAACTAAATAGTACTAACAAGAAGCTTGCAAAATAATATTTCCAAAAACGATGTCTTTCATGTTTAGTAACCCTAAAGAATAAAGATATTTTATTTCGAAAATTCCAACCTTATGGATAGTAATGTATTAAAAATTTGAACAGAGTCCTCCTCTTAGTGCTGGCAGAAAATGAAAATAATTATCCAAAATCCTTTGGGTCCTTAGCGGTTTTTGCTCAAAACAAACATACCTCATATTATAAAATTAATAATTAAAGTCAACTCACCAAAACTGATTTACAGTACATATATTGGGGAAATCTTAACAAAATCTACTATCAATAATATAGTTTTAAAGCAGTAAATATATCAATTGAATAAATTGAATAAATATTTAGTAAGTTACTCTTCTTATGGCTGATGATCTTTTTAGATGCAAGCAGAAAAACTTTTTGATCTAACAAGATGTCCTTTGTTAGATTGAGCAGGTTGGAATGAAACACCTGGTGAATTCTTATCATGTTTTCACACCCTAAAAGACATTGTCAATTGTAAAAAAAGGTTCAAAGTTTTACCCAGCATAAAGTTTCAACCACCACAAAACTAAGGCAAAAAAATCTTTTCTTAAAAATACTTCAAAGTAATAAGGTAAAATGATTTAAAACACTTACATTTTTAGGTTTATTTTTTCCCACATAAATATTAATTTGGAAAACTGTATAAAGTTTTGGAATTGTAACATACCAGTTCAAAACCAAAGTCATTTTGAACTTTATTTTTGCTAAACAAATATACACACTTTTTAGTTTCATGCAATCACAACGTAATCCTTTTTTGCAAACTTCACAACACTTACCCAGTGTCTTTCATAAAATATTCATCATTTTATTTCTGCTAACAATTTCTGTTTCTCAAAATGTTCTCTTCCAGTAAATCAACTTCAACAAAATCCAAATGTCTTATCACAACTTACCAATCACAAACAAATAAAAGTTATTCACTAGACGACTAAAATAAAAAAATCAGTGCATATGAATTCTAAATAGCAAAAAAGTAATCTTTCACAACAACTCTAGTTAATATATAGTCAATACACCATTATATATTAATTATTCACATATTCAATATCTATTCTAACTGCCTTCCAGTTTATGGCATTTTGAACAAACGCCCTTTTTTACTTTTACGACATCTAACCATACACCTTATGAATAAGGAAAAGATTGGATAGTAAAACCTTCGGAATATTTAACAGTTTTTTTGCGTTACTTTAATTGACAACGCCGATTAATTACTGCCTTCCAAAAGCACATGTACACTGGTAAAGTTGAATAATTTTGAATTTGTGGGCAAACAAACTGAAGATACGCAATTAATTCTTCTGTTCACGTTCTAATATACTAACCTTAAGTGGTTTTGAATCATCTCCCACTTGTTTGCCATCCATACTTTCAACCGCAAGTGCTGCAGCCGAAGCTTTCGAAAATTTGATGTAGCAGACACCCCGACTCTCTTTCGAGACTTTGTCTTTCACGATCCACACATCCTCGACTTGCCCAAAACTCTGAAACGCCTGCTTCATTGTATCTTCTGTATGTTTTTTACTACATACCACAAATATACGTGAAAACGGCGGGTTATCGACGTCAATACGACCGGAATTTGATGAAGTATCGGACATTTGCATCGCACTAGACGCCATATTCTCTATTGAGAAGAAAATGTGCTTGGTTGGACAGATACGTGCGCGTGAAGCATGTCGGGAGTCCCGGCAAATTAGCCTCGTTACAAAGCGGTGAGCATGGCAACGTAGCCATTTGCAGGGTAGAAAACTTTTTATCCTGGTAAAAATCCATTTTTACTGCCATGGCTGGCATTATCGCGAAAAAGAATCAAGCAAAGCTTGCAGAACAGATTTTCAAGCAAACACATTGTATGTATGCGCTTAAAACTTATTACATCTTTTCAAAGGTTTCGTTATCCATAACCTGGGTATGTTTTGGTTTTCTTCAAAATGAAATGCAGTTACCCGTCAAGAAGTTGAAAACTTGTTGTCCATTTTCCGAGAACTGGCAAACGCTAAGGAAAAGCTAGACAGAACCAAGTTCAGGGATATTCTGCACAACACCTTTCACATGACCGATGATATATTAATGGATAGAGGTAATTTTTTTAAAATCAATAATACACATACAGGTAGGAAGTCTGCTGTGCAAAACTTAAACTTAAGTTATCGAATAAAGTTTCTGTCAATTTCTGCAGCTCTATGTTATATTAGTCTGCTGACACACACTAAAAATGCATAGTTCGTAATTAACGGCCCCTGTAGCAACCTATGTGACGATTATATCAAAAATTAGAGCCATAACTGATAGCTTCTTCAATTTCTAACAGTGAGTTATGTGATGCATCCAGTGAATTCTGAGAGTCGCTTAGTTTATTCGCTGTCTT
>JAOBAY020086645.1:5000-29146 GCA_025331085.2 Zoanthus sociatus
AGCTGGTTTAAAACTAGACTGGAAAATTACTCCACAAGACTTATTTATTCAAAATTCCTCCTAGCTGCAAACTAAATAAATAGTGTAAAAGTTAAACTCAAAAAACATGACGCCCCCAATCGACATTCGAACAAAGTGATAAAGATTTTCCTGTTGAAAAACACAGTAATAAACTCTGTAAACTGAAAATACCTATTCCATATACAAAAAATAGAAGAACCTCGTTTCGATTCAAGTGTTTGTGAGAGAACAAAGGGTGAAAACTGTATAAAGTTGGCGCCACAAATTAAAATGTGCGTGAGTCACAGCAAAAACTTCATCAAGTTTGTAAAATCCTTGTGAGCTTATTTCATATATTTCATATTATTAACCACCCAAAGCTACTTTATATATGTATTTTTGATTTTTCAGTCACAGCCCTTTAACACGATACAAAATATCTGAAGTATAACTAACTAGTTATTGCAAGCGAACAAAAGTGATTTGTCTTACATGACATATTTTTATGGTAAATATGACTCTTCATCTGTCATCCATTGTATCAGTTTGATTCACGAGTTGGGACAAGGTTCTTCAAAAAGACAATATACCTCTGGTGTCGAATTTATTTGAGCTGTCTTACAAAAGAGAATCTAGTACAAAAAACGGGTCTTGTATTCATTTATTGTTTGCTTTTAACATAAACGCGTCAAAACAATAAACTTCTTAAAAGAAATTCTTTTTTATCAAAACTTCTTCTTGCAACGACATAGCCACATTTCGTATGTCTCGTATCTCGCGTTTGTTCACAAACTGGAAAGTCACTTTTCCGTTCGTGAGGGAAAACAGTCTTAATTTCCCCCAAATATTCTCATAAAGAAGAAAAAAACAGTTCAAAACACTATAACTTGCAATCATCAAAAGTTTATTGTACGTAACTGGTAATTTTTACACCCTCAAAATCAGCCGAGTGTGTTGCCTGTACCTTGTAACATGGCATGTTCTTGACAGCTTGATTGGAGCTATTTTACAAACTGATAAAACTATCTTGTTCATAAATTAAAATAAGATAACCTTTAGCTAAATTGTACAAGTCCTTTTTACAAATGCTTATGTCTGACTATCAACAGGAGAGGAATTTACGCAACTCAATTCAAGCAGGAACTGGCAGACGAAGGCTACACGGAAAGAGAAGTGTGACTTTAAAGACGAAACCAAAGAATTTGATGAAAAAATAAACAAAGTTGAAGCTTTCTCACTTACCGTTAAATGCTGGAAAAGCCACGCTTTCATAATATTTGTAGCAGCTTTAGGAAATATTCCTCTTTTCTTTTGCCGCTTTTTTTCCGAGTCATCATCTGTATCACCTGTGCCATCATCCGACCCAAGCGATGTGTTCAATGATGGATCTGAGGAAATTTGAGGGTTTTCAGAATCCACAGTTTCACTCTGCATTTCTTGCAAAGATAAATTTCAAAAACCACAAGGAGAGATATAAGTCTTCTTCTATATTTATTCACATAACGACACAGGTTGTCTTTTTGTCTGCCTGCATTATGGATAAACGCACCAGTACTCAAGCAAAAACACCATTTTTGGTATCACTATATGGGCCACAAGTTACTGGTTAGCAGGCTATATAGCTATATATTACAATTCCCTTTTCCATAAACACGCAACTATATAATTCTTTTTTCTATAAAGCCTAAAGGACTGATCAGTAATTGTTCATTTAACTGCTAAAGGAGTTAATGCCCTAAACTATCAGTGTCAGAATTAAGGGAAACAGTGATGTTTTATTGGGTTTGTTTTCGATATCCAGCTCAAAATATTATTATATGTCAACTGTGGAAGAACAATTGCAAAGATTTTGGCGCCGTGCAAAAAACAAATATCGATTTAAAACATACGAAGGCAGTATTACTTAGTTAACACACGAGAAAATGAATTCCTTTCAGCATTTTACGAGAAAAATCATAAAAGATATAAAAAACAAATGCAGAGTGTTAAAAGGAATCACAAAAACGATACGGAACTGCAAGCAGTTTTACAATCATGCGAACCACTTGCCTAAAACTACTGCTAGTCAGTTTTTTCTCCTTTCCGCTAGGTTTTCTTTTTCTTTTGGTTTTTTTTTTCGTCTTTTTAGGAATTAATAAAAACATACTTTTGCCACGGGTCCTTTCAAAACGATACAATAATAATGATAAAAGTTCTTTACGGGTACTTGAAGGTTATGCCTGATGCAACAACCTTCAATTTCTCACTGACAATAAACTTCAAACTCCTTGGCAGCTTCATTTTCAAGCACCATTAACATTGTATTTTTATTGGCCTACCTTTAGACTCAAGATCTAAAACATTTCCCTTTTTAACCGGAGAGACCTTTCCAGTACAAGTACTGGTATTGACAAGATTCCTGGCGAGATCCATCATTATAGATCTACGAGTTTCTTTTGAAGCTACAGACTAACAATCCTTTCGTGAGACAGGTGAAGTTACGATTGAATCCCGCACGCGTTGACAGAATTCATATATTGAAAACGATCCACAAAGATGCTACATTGAGACATCGAGGAAATGTTAACACAAAAAAAATTCTACGACATAAATACGACTTTTGAATGCTAAGTACACATTCTGATTGATAGAAAGACAACTTGACAGCCGTATGAAAAGTGAACCAAGACTAAAGAACAGCTGCTCCGAAATCGAGCAACACTTGGAGATATGACAGAACCGCTTGACACAGATTAAAATACAATATTTTCAAATTTTAAGCTCACTTGAAAAATTCTTTGTTTTGCTATAATTTCGAATGATACTTCGAAACTGGTCTTAGGGTAAAATTATGTGTAATTTTCGAGGTGATTCCTAACAGCAAAAAAATTATTACAGAACTGAAGCCAAAAGGGAAGAAATATTACAGTAGTATTCACAAACTTTTGTAGAACTTCGTGAAATATTGATGTTAGTTTCCATTTTCAGAATGCTCTTGAGTTAACAAACAGAAGCAGTAAGTGTTAGAAATTTCTTTTCTTTTTTTGGCCTCTCCAATTTTACACAAAAATTGATAAACTATCTCCTTACTTTTTCACTTCCTGACGTGAGCAATTGAGAGCGATGTAAGATAAACATGGTCACCAAGACGTTCATTTCAAACGTAAAGAAATTGGAAACCCCAAACCTATTTGTATGCTGCTTAATGTTCTGATAAGGGTTAGGATCAGCTAAAACCTATCGGCCCTCCTCACTTAATTGATTTGTTCAGCAAAAGCATAGCTTTGATAATTTAGCTAACATTTCACCAACGTGACAAAGATTTCTAACAAGATATTATTCACGAGATGACACTCTCCACTCTAGCCTCCATACTGTCAGGACAGGCACCATCAACGCCTGGTCAAGTACTTAGTAAAAGCTTATATATTTAGCTCTTCACCTGCGCTTTCATGACAACAATAATAGCTTCGAATGCGTCCTCTGTAGAGTGAACTGCTATCAGCGTTAAAATTAACGATTTTGTGAATAGTTCGTGAACTTGCAGCTGACTGCATTTTTGGGCTTGTTTCTCTTTTTAGAAAAGGAAGTCCTTGCAATTGCACACTCAAGATAAACCAGTTATACTGGTCTTCATTATAAAAATTTTGAGCACTTCCTAGCTGATTGTAGATATAAACTATGACGAAAGTGTAATAAATTATGAGATGACAGTACTTCAGGAAATTACTGGAGGAAATTGCAGTGGCTACCTTGTCAGATTTATCAAGGAATCAAAGGGTAGTGTCAACTGTAAGACAGTGGAAGAAATAGCACAGTATACATACACTTAAATGAAAAAGCCCAATCGACCGTAAATTCAAAATCCAGAATAATTAAAGGGTCAAATTAAGTCTTAACGAAGCCCAAATAAGATACATTTTACAAGCTCTGTCACATCATTTTCTGTATTTTTAAAAACAACCAGTTCTTTAAGAAAAAAAAAAAAAACGAGCGAAGAGCAAGGAGCTATACAAAATCGCACTAATTATACTCTCTTTCAAATTATGAAAATTCTTTCGTTAATGCCCCGTAATCGTTTACACAGGAAAAAAACCCATTTCCTAGATTTCCTATCAGTATTACACAAATATATAACTAAGCAAATGCATCTAAGTCAACCCCCATATATAAGCAAATTCAATTTCCATCAGAAGTTTTTGCAGTTGACAAATCAGTAAACGAAATTGGCACATCTGCCTTCACTTGTTAATTTCATCATCTTCGCTCTGTCACAATAATTTTAGCAACAGCGAGTTTTTCTTTGTGTTTTCAAACAATAGATTTCCTGCTCTAAAAACAGTTTTTTTTGAACCGTTCAATTTAGCCCAATTGTAACTTTTCTTTGACAATTAACTATGTTTGTATATGGAGGGCTTGCCATGTCAAATCGGTAGATAGATGATAAATGAAGGCGTTTGCAAGAGAGAGACACACGCGATAACAAGTGACCGCAAAAAAACCTACAGCAGGATTTGAAAAGCCATTATCACAGTTTGTCTGTTTGTCACTCAAAACAAATCCCAAAAACCACACGAGGGAAATTTCTTGATATGTTTTTTTTTTCTGATCGAACAACGACATTTAATGATTTGTCTAGCACGCATATGAAAGTGATCGAAATTTACATATCTGTCCTTTCCTTGTCGTGTTCCATGTAAAATGATATTCTTTTTAATTACTGAGAGAAAGAAGCCATTGTGCAGCTGTGTCAACAAGAACCTCGAGCTTTCAACTCAATAAAAGCCTAGAAGAATAAAAGCATTTTTGAACCAATAATTTCTCTATTCATTCTCACTCTTTATATAATCACAAACGCGGACTAACACGAAAAAGCAACGTGTTTAGCATAATAAAAGCTCAAAAAAAAAAAACAATACCAAAGATAAGTTCTTCTTTAGTGATATATTATTGAGTACATTATTAAAAAGACATTCAAGACGGAAACAATTTAATAAAGAAGTGATGGAACTGTCGATTTTAATAAAGCCAACTTCATCCCTACCTTCCGGCGTTTCTGGCCCTTCCAGACCCGAATTTGAGAGAGGTTGGGTGGGTGACTGAATGTTTTGTCCCGAGTTGGTATTTTCACTTGGTGGAGCTGAATTCCAGTTCTGCTGACTCGTTGGCTGTGAAAAAAATTTGCATATAATTTGAGTATGGAAGATCGCGTGAACTATTCGGTTGTTATCATCCAAACATAATTTGAACAATAGATATTGAAAGTAATGACAGAAAGAGAATACAAAAAGCAAAGATTGAGATGCAAGACATAACTCTTTTTCTCGTTAATGATTACAAAATGACGACCGTATTACTTACACAACAATACGTACTAATTACCCTAAACTTTTACAACTGTTGGCTTCTTGCGTGTTGAGTTTTGGAAATCTAGAGCTTGCAAGTAAATTATTGACCGCGAATTTTCTTCGCCATCTGTTAATATCTATCTTTAAAAATAGTATGGCCAAAAGCTTGAAGCGAAGACAGGTACAAAATGATTGTTTAAAGTTTCTGTCACAAAAAACAAGAGGTGTGAATTTGATCTTAGATAAATGCTTCAGCTCTAGGGCGCGAAAGGACTGTTTCAACACGTCAACCCGCCAAACGAACTGTCGTATGACTATAAAAACTTTAACAGATTGACAAAACACAACAGCAAATTAAGTGTCTTATTTAATGCCTAAGGTGTTCAAAATGACTTTTGCAAGACGGTTCGGGCAATTGGAACTACTTAAGTAAGAGAAGAATGGAAAGCTTAACAAACAATGATCAGTTTAGAAAACAACTCCACGGGAGATGAATAAAAAGAGAAACGGCGCGCTTTATGTGTTAACGTTAATTCTGGTGCCAAACAAGCCTATCTCGCGACTTTGAGAGCTTAAAATATTGGTAACACTCGTCTTAATAGCCTTTCATCCACTTAGAAGATAATTTGATGTTGTACAAGAAATTTACACCTAAGAAGAATTGTCCTGCTCCAGGTTACGCGCAACAGAGATGGGATAGCAGTGAACGGGACAAGTACTCACATATCTCCGTTGCAGTACCTGTAAGGACTCCTCCAGCGGGCTTCCTGGGGTACCATCACTGTCCCCTTTACCTTTATTGCTTCCTTCCTTTTCGTCCATCACCAAGTCGATGGGCATTTTGCCTTTGAGACAGGCAATGTATCGCTTACAAAAATTATCACACAGCTCGTGCACCTTCGAAGAAAAGTGAAGGTTAAATTATTCAATTTTTTTGTCTGAGATAGCTTCCAATTTATAACTAACCGTTGTATTAGCACAGAGAAATACCTTTGAGATCCAATGAATAAAAGCAAGTGACAGGGCGAGATTAAATTTCTATCTGAAGATAACGTTAATTTATGCATTATGCAAATTATAGTCTGAAATTCGTCTGAGGAGTTTATAAACACAGAGAGACAGGCCAAAGGATAAGACAAAACTGCAATGTTGGAAGTAATTTTACGAGTCTTAAAATGGCCGAAAGTCGCGGGTCAGTAAACGGTTAGCATTTTATAATTGATTTAATCGAATAAACATTAGAATGGTTTTACAACGCTTACCTTTTCAAGCTCCAATAAATGAAATCTAAGAACTTGTATAGATTGAATCATCTAAAAAGGAAGTTGTAAGAAGTTGATAAGCCGAGAGCAATTTCCAAAGCAACGGCTCTCATGGAAGTAAAACAGAGAATTGGACTGCTAAATATCGAAACCAGCTCATAAATGTACACCAAAAGCATGTGGTACTATTTGTCTTATTTAAATTCAATCAACTGGGTTTGTATTAATATTTTAATACGTCCACACACAAAGCGTATAGTTTGCGGGTTTTTAAAAATAAAACAACACTTACCAAACTATCGACTTCGTGGTTAGAGGAGAAAATGGTCTTGTCACCTCTAAACTGTAAAAGATAAAGACAGCATGAGTGCAATTTCACAGACTGAGCAAGGTTACAACAACGTGATTCAAAAAATACTATGGAACCGGTTCAGAACGTAACGTCAGACTAATAAACATTGATAAAATATATCCAGCTGTCCATATAAATAAATTTGTAGCAAGCTACGTGACTGACCTGGGAAAGAATAACAAGTCAACGAACCTGTTTTGCGAATGCAGAAATATCTTCATTGAATGAAGCTGACGAACATACATCACCGCCAACTGCTCCGGGTTCGCGTGGAGTGCAAGTCGCAAGCTCACACTTCTCAAAGATAAGAGCCAACAGTGGAAAGAGTGGATGCCTGTAAAATACACGAGGTACAAATGAAACACGTCTAATTTATTTCTTTTAATACATTAGTCAGGCATAATTCTTGTTCCCCGCTGGAATATCTCACCTTAGTCTTAGAAAGCGATAAAAAGCGCGTGTTATCTGTTTGTTGCTACGCTTACTGCATCAATGAACTCGATAATTCAAGACTCCATTGAGTTGATGTGTTTGAATATGAATTGTTTCACACCTTCAAGCTTCGTTTTAATAATTATCGCCATTGTGTAGCAGTTATTACACACGATTGCTGATCAAGGAGTCAGTTAGAACTTACAGGTAAGACTGACAAGTAAATTGTTTCGCTTGAAATCTACCTACCCATATATTAACTCCTTATCTCTCTTATGAATATCAGACACTGTGGTCATAACGGACGCGGACACTGAAGGTGGAGGGTGATGGTACGACGAGCTTACGCTAGTGTGATTCATGTGTGGCTGTAGTTGGCCCGCAGACGAATTCCGTGTGTGCTCATATATCGATGCTGGTCCCTCCATGCCTGCGAACGATCCCACATCATCGTATGGCTGAAAAATACAACAATCCTGTCAGCTGTTACAAAGAATACACATTGTATGCTAAAATCAAATGGTCGCGCAATTCTAATCAGTCTCGCGAAATATGCACAACAAATTACACGCCATCTAGCTGGCAGTCCAAGCACTGACCCGTTGCGCCATACGGTATGGCCGAGGTGAGTTTGTTCCACGTTGTGATTTAAATCGCTGTATGCAAACTCGTTATCGCACAATTGCAGTAAATGTTTAATCCCGAATACTGACAATCGCTTTGGTGCTAACACAGTTGGATAGCTTTTTAAACTTACAACCCGTCAACCGTATGTAAGAAAAAGATGTTTAGCCCCGTCAACACAACCAGTAACGAATTGTCAAGCTTGTCTCGTGGCTTTTGGTCACAACTCTGTCAATCACTAGTCAGAATCCTCACAGATCTTGTCACTTGTTCAGGATGGAGAATATAGTCATCGATCAGAACGCTTTTCAGTTCTACCGGAAAGTTGCCAATGAGTGTTACGAGTTTGAAGGGCTGAGAATTTAATACAGGAAGGATATTCCTTTCGTTTGTAATATATTGATTCTCAAACACTTATGAGGCTTTCAACATGAATAAAAGCATGCTATCAGGCCAAAGTAAATGAGACTCTCACAGTTAATTCTCCAGTTTCAAGCTATAAAAACCAGCCACTTTTTAATAAGACGTGGTGGAACCAATTAGTGACAGCAACCAATCAGAGGGCGGGAAAATCGTCATACTAAATAATGTGTCTAAACATTTCAATCTTTATTGTCTTAGCTATCACGGCACACTGCACAGAACCCGGGGCGTGTCGAGCTTTTCAAAACATACAACAAAGTAATCCACAGCAATTTGAAAATGAAAAATAAACATAGGAGAATACAAGGACGATTTTAGTAGTGGCAAAGACTTCGTGTTTGTCTTGCCTTCATTTCACAACCTTACTTAATCACAACACAAAACAATTTATAAATGTCGTGAAATACCGGGAACTATGTAAAACAACCATTGTATTGCAAGTGATTGACAGCCTTTGAACACCTGCTGTTAATTGGCTTTGTAATGTTTCTTCTTTCCTTGAGCTTTGCACAACACAAAACGAACTTTAATATACGAGTCAAAACACAAACTGAATTAAAAAATACGTGCAAAACAACATTGGCCAAAGTTTTTTTTTCCCAGTGTTGAGGCAAGTTGAAGTTTCACTTTCTATACTTTAAATTGCTTTTATTAAATATGTTGTAGCGTGGAAGTGTCTTTGATGGATTATGTTTCGTTATCAATTTCCTTGTCTCTGCGATAACGATGAAATGCGACTCCCTTTGTCAAGACTGACATTTGGGCGGAGAAGCACGACACCCCGCAAACGACAACATGTCGGTTTGAACACCCTTGAAACTACACAAAATAGAAAGCTTGACAGTCCTCAGTGTGAATTTCATTGTCATTAAATGATGTTAACTCTTGTGGGTTTTCGTGATCTGCTAGTTTGAACTTCAAGTCTTAAGATGAACGATCGGCATCAGCCAAAACACTGATTGGAATGATTGATTCGTAATAATGTCTGGTTTTGTCTTCATTCTGTATTTAAAAATCTTTATCAGTGCATTTGAAAGGAAGGAAAACGTAGTTGAGGAGAGCGTAACAACTAAAAACAGGTAATCGAGTTTCAAACATTTTATTACCGGCACTAAAACCGCGTTAAAATCAAGGTCTAAAAACTAAAAGCGCAAGCTATCAACGAAATCGGAGCCTCTTTCCCGTGGGCCCACGTATGGCGTATAACCAACACATTAAAAACACCTTGATGCTATATCCATAGTTTAAAAGCACAACAAACACTAAAAATAATTCCTTTCGCTGTACAATTACGTTTTAAACTTTAATGCCGATTTAAAAAAGTTTCTGATTAAATGTGAGCGCTATCTCGTCAACAGATGTTTTTGTCTGTTTCCTGAAATATCCAATTTTCAAAATAAAATGAACATCGAACTTTCTGTTTTCTCGAGCGCAAAAATCAAACGAACAGGAACAAGCACTTGCATTTCTTTGTCAGAAAACAATCAACAGCGCTTTTTTGAAGACTCTTTCTGTCGTCAGTTTTAACAACAGAAAACAAATGTCTCAGCTCTCGAGTTTCTTGATCTATCAGCGTATAAAGTGAGAGGTTACGAGAAAAGGCGATCGCAACTCAAATCCTAAGGCAGATTTGTCATTTTGTTGTTATACATTTCAGCGTTTAGTCAAGAAACTGTCGTAGTTGGTGAAAACTTCTCACGTTGCTTGACATTTGCTAATGAGATCTGTATGGCTGAGACTCCGTGTAATTCCTGTGCGATAAAACCTGGTATTTTAGATACATTCAACAAACATGAAACGTTGAGAACTGGCGGGTTGGTGAATTATTTAAGATGAAACCATTTGGGGAGGAGCACTTAATAACCGCGATCAGGTATAATCAAAAATATTTGTCATTAGTATCTTTGGTTTTTGAAATTGCTGCAATTCTCACAAAAAACTACAATTAGGAAGATGTTGGTTTTGTTTTCTAATTCGTAAGGCGCTCGACTTTGGAATTAGGAACAGATTTGGCTAAACTGTGTACGTTGGTAAATGATTCTCTGCACGACGGATAACCGTTTTAAAAACATCTTAAAGGACTTAGCGTTGTAAATGTCTTCAGCCTCGTTCACTGCCAGTATTATCTGTAGCTGTCAGAAGCAGGAACTTAAAATGCAGTCATGAAAGAAAACGATAAGTGATAAATGTTATACCATTAAATGGTAAACTTACTGACAAGTCTCTGTTAACCACAACTGGGTGGTTAGAAGTCCGTTCGATCGCAGGTCACGAATCTTTGTTCAAGACAGTAAAACAAAAATGAAAAGAAAAGTGTGTCATTGCATTTTAATTTTTGCTCCTGTCAAAATTTATCTTTTAATAAAATATTTCAGTGATTAACTTAAAATGATCCCATATTTCTTGTGAGTTGTATGATTAACGAAATTGTGTTGTATTCGTTATTAAATATTTGTTTCTCTTTATCAAGAATTATGCGAGTTTGAAATGTAGCTGAAAGGAAATAAATCGAGATACCGTGCTTTCGTTGACAGCATGTTTAGAGATCGCAAACCATCAAAAACCACCACGGCACTCAGCCTTATAAGATTTTAATTATGGTGTTCTGATGTCTTTGATAAACATATGCTAAACTAAAGCAAAACAGTTGAAAATGACGGCAAAATCTCGGTTAGAATGCAAATTGATATCTGTGGTTGTAAAATAAAACAAATACATTGGATTTCGATAGACTGTTGCGCTTTTTTTTCTCACCTCCTAGCGGGGTCATGGCATGCTGTTGTAATTGCTCGGCGATACCAAAATAAAATGAAACGTATCTTTTGCTGGCGGCGTGTGTATCAGATAAGAATTGCTACAAAACTCACTCATGCAAATGTACTGTATCAGCGACGGCGGCAAGCTGATATCGATATGAAAAACAGTTCTAAGTTCCTTCACCGATAACAATTGCAACTTCATCGAACCCTAAATTGTGCATTAAGTCAAATAATTCAGCATTACATTACATCATCTCACTGGTTGCACCTTTTATACAATTTACAATTCCTTCAAAACATGACTTGCGTCTTTTGCTCCTTTGGTCGTGTTGCAGTCGAATTCAACGGCAAAGCTGTACGTGAAATATGCCTTCTTGTTTGGAATTCGTATTGGCCCACTGTTGAATTGCATGTTATGTAAGATTGAACTTAAATAATAATTGAACGTTTGAAACTTAGCCAATATAAAAAGGCAGTGGCAGAATTTGAATAAACTTTGTCAGTTATGTGATTTGGTTACGAAAATAAGACACTTGACTCAACACAACTGAAGTTAACATGGCCAAGACCGATCTTCATTGATCAAACGCCGCGGGCGGTTATCAACCGCGCAGTTTTGGCAATTTCGACAAAGAAATAAACTTTTGCACTTATGTCTACATATATGACAGTATCATTCGCCATTAACAACCCGAAATTTTGCAAACTTCACTATTATTGGTGTCGAAAGGAGGAACTGTAAACAAACAACAATTCGTTATTCATCAAGCGTTGCACAACACGATGCGGCAAACCGACTGTGTTTATTATTGTTTTGCTGTAATTTCCGCCGTAATAACTTATCTCATAGCTTTCTTTTCAATAACAAAAGCTCTTTTAAAAGCTGCTATATGTAGTTTCCACGACTCTGCTCATTACCGCGTAGCTGTAACACTCGCTCACTGACCATATTCGAACATTGATTTGTAGTCACCAATCCTTCTCTAGCGCGCTACATGTTAATTTTCGGCTTTCTAATGTATCAAAAATGAAGAGAAAACATATAGTTATTGTATTTTTGTAAAAAGAAGTTATATTCAACCATAAAGAATAACACAAACTTAAGAATTTTATCATAAATCTTGACATGCAGTCAAACGACATATTTTGAAAACAAGCGCATGACTGACGTGAGAGCTGAACATCTGTTTAGACTATTTCTCAAAAGCGTACCTGCCCTCACTCTAATCGAACTTGATGTAAATCTGAAATAGTAGTTTTTCCCGAGCTCGACGATACCACCAAAATAAAGCAATCTCAGTTCGCCAGTTGTGACACTCAGCGTCCAGTGAAAGCTGAATTTCACTCACTACGCACCTAAACGAGGTCGTCTGAAGGCGCTGCAGTTCGGTTTAAAATTACCATCATGGGTGTTCTCATTAAAAATTAGCTAGAAAAAGGCTTTTTAAAAACTAGCCACCGTATAAAAAGATTTGAGCTGGTAAGGCAATAATGTTTGCCGACAAAAGGTGCTGACCTTTAAATGCTTTATATTGCTCAATTCTAAATAATCAACATTTCATAGCTGGCTTGAGCCGTTCAACAGAGTTCTCGAGCGTGACACCTTAATCCATCCTGAAGGCAAAATTAGAATTAAAAACAGGTTGATTTAACACAGTATTATAAGAGGTTTTTATTAGTACCCTGTAATTATCGATTAAAACTAAATTCAGACAAGTAATACGTGATTTTCTGAGGCGTGTAACCCAAAATAGAACACACTTACAATCAGTCTGATATAAGATGACAAGAACTTCCTTTTGATGTATGATATATCAAAACCATTTACATGAGCTCGCAGTTTGTATTAAAAAAACTAAAACAAACGAACAAACACGTAATTATTCTTGCCTCTGGCGTATACTTCAGTTCTAAGAATGCCAAGCCAAAAGTATTGAAAAGATTATTGAGGTATAACGGTTGTATTAGACTCAGTATGTTTATAGTTTTTGGAACAATTTAAAAACTGACTGTAGACACAAAGTCTAAGGACGCCATTTCTAATACTCATATTACTGCACACTAAATTACTGTCTAAAATACAAGTATTGCTTTCTTGAGCAAAAATGAAATATAACCTAACCATAGAAAGAACCAGCATTTTTAAGTTACGTTCTTTTCCACTTCAGTTCTAAAACATCTGAATATAAAGGGTCTTTCTCCCCCAATTTATATTATCAATGCAGACAGGAGAAACTTGTATAAATTTCTTATGAATATATAACTTTATTTTATAAAATTGACTAACACATTGATAAGCAGAGGTAAAAAAACATGGTGTTTGGTAAGACTTGAACCTCAATAAACGGGTTGCAGAAATATTATTAAATTTATAAAGACTGAAAGAATGAAAACAAACTAAATGTGGCCTATTATAGGTATAACTGTTCACTCTTGTCTTTAGATAATATACAACTGCAAGCTTTAAGTTTTAAAAGACAAACAACAGCATGATCTTGTTCTTGCTTCAAATTAAGGCTAAAAAAACCCCTTTTGTTCAACTATCGATAGAGAACGTTTTGAAATTGCATGGGGTTATGTTTGAACTAAGAAATGATCAGTGCAAATGGAGTAGTTTTTGCTTGTTTGTCTGTAAGATCCAAACAGTTACCTGGCTAGGTTGAAATAGACTAAAGTTTGCAAAGAAACACGGGTGAAGTACGGTACTTTTAATAATAATTATACTTTATTTTCAGCTTTGACCTACAAGCAATTTAGATGTGTTCGAAAACAAAAACAAAAAAACGGAAATAAAATATATATGGTCGTCTCGAAGCAAGTATAGCCAGCCATTGTTTTCCAAAAAATACTCGTAGTGAATGTAAAGATATATTATTTGATAAACTTTATATCAATGAACACTAGAAAGCAATTTCATTTTGACATAGTTTTCCTCGTAAATTTATAGCCTATGAAAAAAATAATTTCAAGTTTTACGGCCTAACAAGAAGTCCTTCAAATTTATGGAACTGGACCTAACCATTCAAACCTCTCCGCTCCACGGCCTCAAACATTCATGATCGATCCTTGCTTCAAAAGTTTGTTTGAATTTGCCAGTACTGTGACCAATGTAAAGCTTGTTTGTGTTATATAATTCTCGTTAGCGAAGTAGTTCTAACGCTGTTTGTCTTACAAACAATATTGTGCTTTTTTTGGTCTCAGTTCAATTGTTTTTCAGCGTCAAAGTAACATATGGTTTCTAACTGTCATCACTTTAGCTTCTTTATATTTTGCAACCAGTATATTTCAAGACATTCTTCATACAAAAGCAAGTAGATATCTCGATTCTTTAATCTAGTTTTATTTGTGCTTCAGTATCGTAAGCAACACTTGTTTGGTAGTAAGTAACATGAATTAGAACAAGCGATAGAGAAAAAAAGCGTTTTGCTTTTATATATTTGCACAAAGAAGCAGATTTCAACACCATTTTGGCACATGCAACTCGTTCACTGTAAATGACGTTTAAAATCTAAAATCACTTTTTGAAAGGTTCGCTGTTGCGTCATGGCAACTCTGGAATAGACTAAACCACGATTTTGTTTTTTCTAAGGCTAAAAATTACCATGATCAGTCATATTTATTTGAAATATGACCCATTTCACCGGTTTAAACGGTCAAAGAGCCACTGGTTTCCCGTTTGGATTCGGTCTCGCATGCATGCCGTGAGCGAAACCGGCGAAATTATGAATAAAAGTACTTAACTTACCCATGATAAATGTTTTGACCAGAGAAGATAAAAGGTGAATTCCTAGAAGTCAGTATTTTAGGACTGGCCAGGAAGCGCGAGCGGTTGATGGCGTTATGTGGTTCTGTTATCAACGGGCAATTCGAGTATTCATAGGTCATAAAGCGAAGTGCTAAAATTCTCAAAGGCTATGAAAACATGTTTGAGCAAGCAAATTAATTTTTTTTTGTTTCATATTAACAGCAAAATTTAAGCGAACAGTCATGAGAAATTCTGCATCGCTGGCTATAGTACGCAACTACTTAAAATATGAAATAAAAAAATTAAAATTCTTCATCGCCTACATCTAAAAGGATATGTTTTGAGCCGCTTGTGTTTACTTAGAAATAACGTCCACATATTGTGAAAAAAATAAAAATAAACCACGCAAAGAAGAACTATGTCAGTGCATCTTTGATAACGAGACTTGTGAAAACCGCAACCTTTTGTTGTAATGCACGTTGGTTGAAAACGTCCCGCAATTCCTTAACGGGCTAAGGAAACGCTTTGACATAGTGAACATGGCATGGATTTGTTATATTTTACGTGGATTAGAAATAAATGCAATTACATTTGCAGTGTGCTTCGAATTGTCAAATCAATTCACTGCAGCAGTTGTCACAGTTGCGATTAAAAGACAGTAAGCGGCTACCTATAGTCTTATCAATGTGTTACTCGATAGCAGCCGTTTCTATAATGTCGAAAGCCAAAAGAGAAGCTGTCGAAACTTCAATTTACTTGTCGCTATGCGCCTGTCAGATTAACATGCCACCCAAAATAACCAGTATATTGAAAAACTAATCAAACACTCTTTATAAATCACAATGGCATTCCTTTTTAACCTCGTGTTTCAAACAATATTTCTGAGGCAAAACTCAGGCAATTTGGCAGTTCATGTTCTGCATGAAGAAAGACAAGATGGCGGAATTGGCGCGTTGGTGAGACGCTTTTGAAAAAACATGACGCGTGCATATCCGTTTGGGACATTGCTCAAAGTAAGTTTGACGATACATAAACTCTCTACAACTTATCCCATCATCAAATTTTTGTTTTAATTTTTGTACATTAAGATGTTCTTAATGTTCCTCTTTCGCAAATCTTTAACAAAGGTAGGCAACTTCTTACAAGTTTATGAGTGTTGTATAAAGTTTTGGCGCTATCCGATTTAATGACGTGAGTACAACTACGTTCTTGTAAATAGGACAACTTAACGTAAAGCATTAATCACGCCAACATTCAACTAAATCGCTTTAAAATTTACTTTTAGAAAGAATCTCATTTTTTGTCATCTTAAAAAACGTAGTTATAAATGATGTTTCAACTATTGTTTTACCAAAACTCGGTTATACACTTTGAATAAGATCGCAAAAGCAAAAAGCTGAAAATATATGAATTTTGCTGTTATTAGCTTCGAAACCCAAAAGTAATGAAGTACTTTCATCAACCACTGAAGCAAATTTTGATGTTTTTCAAGTGTCCATCTTTTTTTAGTATCATCGGTTTGCTGTATATATGAATAGACAAAGTATCGTACTTTTTTTAATTTAAGCTTTTTTAGTCTTGTTTACATGTGCAAGATCGTTTGACTGAAGATTTGAATGTTATGACATTTCCTTTGATAAAACTTCCAGGCCAAAATATCTCCACTGAAAAAATAAATAACATCTAGATTTAAAAATACTTTGTCATAAAATAACTTCAAAGTGCAATTATTTGGCTGAACAGGATTAAGACATCGCTTTGACACAACAATGCGTTTCTAGTACTTAAAGTTGTCCAAATATCAGATAGAAAACCAACCACTTTGCGACATTTTTATCAAGACACGCAGCCTCATGAATCTCGCTATCTTTTTCTTTTCTTTTGGCATTTATTTCTAAAAAAATAAAATTTTCTTCAAAAAATTAAAATTTTTCGCTACTTTTTGCTACTCTGTCACTTACCAGTTTCGTTATTTCATCGAAGGTAGAAATAAAAATTTGCGGAAGAATTTGTTCCTGAAACAGTGACATGTCGAGTCAAGATGACTCTGTATTGTGTTGTGACGGTACGGTCAGACTATAAAACTCCGTGTCGTGGCCAGAATTTCTTGGCTCAGCGGGTTTAGCATTTGCAAACCGTAGTGCAAATTGCAAAGTTTTATATATTTTAATTAATTGGGCAACAATTTTTATCCCTTACGAACGATTCACCTCAAACGCTATAAGAATTGGTTGGTTTAATTCACACAAAGGAAATCATATTAACTCGAAGAGTTTTCACTTAAATTAAGCTTACAGAAATATTTTGAGCCTGTGCAATGAATAATGTTAATTTTCTTTCTTCGGTGGTGCTGAGGTCGCTTTTTCATAGATGTGAATGAATTTTAACACTCCGAGTACCCTTTGTCTCACCAGGAAAGCAGAGCAAAGGCGATGGCAATGAGGCCGCATCACGTCGCTAAACGAGTCACTCAAACGGGCAATACAACCTAACTCCGTCTCATGTTAACCAACTATGGTTCTGTACAATTCACAATAAAAAGAGTTAAATTAATCGCACTATTATGGCGTCTTTTGCCGCCCTTTCCTATGTAAAAAATAATCTAAAATGCAAACGTTTTTATGATCAAAGTCGCACCGACCATATTGACAGCAGCAAACTGTCGCTGCATATCAATTTCGAACAGTCGTGGCTTTTTACCGTGGTGTATTGTCTATATAAATTGTTAAATGAGCTGATGTGAAAAATATGTATTGCTTTCAAAACGTGTTAGACTTCTTTTATCAAGGTGCAAAATACTTTCAGACTTTCAATTGCTCTGAATTTTAAACGTTTTGGTCGTAAGTAAAATAATTTTAAGTATCAGCGAAAGTGAGCCAAAAAACCGCCCAGATTACTGATCAGAGATGGACCTTGCAAATAAACTGTAAATGGTATTTATTCTCAATATCCAAGCAATAAACTACAAAAACTAACGTTCTTGATAGGAGATAAACATTGTAAACAAATGTTTTGATGGTTAACACATTGTCAAAGCCGTACGGGGTTTTGCCACGTCAAGGCGAATATTCGGCAAATTACTGATATCAAAAAATTTCAAGGTACCTTTTTTTATTAATACTTAACGTTTTTTGTTTTTGTTTTTTTTTGTTTTTTGTTATATATATATATTTTGCACTCATCTGATTATGTTAAGATTTAGTAAGAAGTTTTTGTTGGTAGAAAAAAACTGCACGACACTGAGAGAAGTTCTTAACACAGAAAATAGGATCGATCTTAGTATCTTAGATCGATAAACGTGGTTCTAAATTTTTATAAATTGCTTAAAGATTGTATATAAATATATGTTGATTATTTCAATTTTTCTTCGCTCCACATATAATAATATATCAGTTTTGTTGAAAAACAGCAAAGACTAAACAAATGCAACAGAATGTGGAAATGCGAGATGCTGATAATACCTTTTGATCAACGATGTACTGCAGAGAAACTTCTTTTTTGATGATCCAAATCACCTAAGCGTGTACTCATCTATAACGACTGAAAAACGTCGAGACCTAATGCTAATAGCGAGAATAGCAAGAAAAATGCAATCACTGGATGCTGCTCCGAAACGAAATAATTTCAAAAGATTCAAGTTGTTTCCTTAAGGATTTTATTTTCCTCATCAATGCAATCTGCATTAAGTCGAACAGCATGACATCAGCTGTTTTATCGTAGCATTTTGTCCGCAGTATAAACGCAAAAAAATATTCACTTTCTGTTCTCACTTAACATTAACAACACTATTTTTAAAAGCTATGCAGTTTTACACTTCTTTATTTTAGGGACATCCTCAGCAAGTTGCTTTTCTTTGCAATTTTTATATATGTCAGCTCTCAGAATGGACAACAGTATTTGCAGAAGTTAATTTGAAAAAACTATTTTAGGAGTATCGAATGGTTTTTGTGAGCATTTATGAGAGAAGTGTGTATATTTTCGCAAGCACAAACAGTTGTCAAATTTCTCTTGCGAGCAGCCAGCACTTAAGATGCTTGTTATACCGGAGCTTCGTGCGTTCAGTTCCCGTTAGTATAGTTTACATACAGTCTCTAAAACAGTTACTGGCTGAACTGATGAAGAATGACTGAAGCCAGGTGTAAGGATGTTTCAAACTTTTTGTTTTAACCAAATCATAACTGATTTATTGTTTTTAAATATAAAATATAACTGCAAGGCAAGATAAACAAGAATCCGAGTATGCGAGCACTTGCAAGAATTTTACGAGCACGAGCGAGCGAGCATGCACCCGTATAATTTTGCGAGCAGTTTCCAGCAAAGACCAAATTGTGCGAGCACTTTTTAATTGAATGGATTCATTAAATACCCCTTCTTTTAACTTACGCTAGTATTTTCACCCTATGTAACCGGCCTTTCTCTAATGTTTAGTTGTAAACTGTGCTAGATTTTTCAAATCATTTGGAAAACTATATATTAATTTTTCAATGATCAAAAGAGCTCAAAAAGGAACTTTCTGTACAGTTTTGTACGACGTGAGTTTTAGGAAATGGACTCACGTTTCTGGGTGCACCGAAGTTTTGTCGAAAGCTTTCTCGTATTAAAGACGGCATTGTTTAAATATTTTATAGTTTTGAAGTATGATTTCTATTATATGGAATATGTTTTTGCAACTAGCTCCACTGCTAATGGCTCATACCATAAAAATGTGGTTTTATTGTGCCAATTCAAACTTTTATTTTAATTATCTCTAAAATTTCATCGTGATAAATAACGTAACATAGTTTGTTGTGACATTCGCGAGAAGGCTTTAAAACGACAACGATAACCAGTTTGGTGCTGAGATCTACAAGGCGATTGCAATAACCGATCGACACAACGGAATCAGAAGTTGCATTTTGTATTTTTATAACTGAATCATTTATTTCCAAGCTCAATCGTTTATCTGGGCTTTTTTTTTGAAAAAAAATGCATGTTTTCTGTTTTGATTTTACGGGATATTAAAAAGCACGGAACATATGTACATCAACTCTTTATAAAACATGTATTTTAAAAAATAAAAATACCTTTATAATAGTCATTAACTCTTTATGTTTTGACCAACATTCTTTTATGTTTTAACACTTTTTCTCTTTAGAGTTTCTAAATATCGTATTTCTTGTTTAATTTTACAGGAAAAAAGAGTGGAAACCAAATTCTACATGGATTTTTTTGTTCTGCCTAGGTCTTCTGCGGGAATGCACTTTCGCTGTTCATAGCACGTAATTTTACAGCTTTCTTGAGTTGGAAAAAACTAGGAAATTTCTAAAGCTTTCGTCAGATTATTTGACAACCTTCAAAAATTAGTAAAACCATTTGATGACAGAAACTTAATCATGTCTAGTGTTAATGCAAATTTAGATCTTTTAATGTTGTACTGGTGGCGTGAAATGTTATCTTTCCATTGTTGTTTGAATTTGTTTGAGAGTGGATTGTCTTTCAGTTTACGTGGGTTGACAGATCATCGACTCACTTTTTTTAAGGCCAGCCGTATCCTTTTGTTGACGCAATTCACTAAATTATGTATGTTCTTAAACCACTGTGTGAACAGAAGAAAAAAATTAATAAAATATTGATGTATAATAGATGTCGTTACACCTACAAGTGAAAGAAAGGTTTTGATAGCGGTTCCCTTATCAGAAGTTTCTCAGTTCAAACAACAATGCAGCTATCTCTTCCCACTATCTTTGCAAAACAAAAAGAAGTTGTTCTTTTCTCGCAGAGTTGATGGTAGCGATAGCCAACGTTTTTAAAAATAAATATTTTCGTGAACAGTTTTTATTTCTTTTTGTGAAACGTAAGTCACCAATAACATTCGTTAACAAAACGCTTAACACGTGAAATAAATTTTTCATTTACACCTGTCATACAGAAACAACGATCGGATATCAAGTTTCGACTAAAACAGGAATTTCTATAAGAAGGAAACAATTAACCGCTAAGATGTGCAAACTAAAGCGGTCTATTTTAATTTCGACTCTGCATTTTAAGTTGCTTTACTTAAACATCCGCATTTTTAAGTGCTAATCGTATCCCCAACCGCTAATCGTGAATCCCACAACTTCATGTTGGAACAACAGTTGAACAAAGCCGTTCGCCGAAAAGAACAAAATGTAAAAGTGTTAAAATATTTGAACGCTACTTTACAATACACCGCCGCATTTTCGCGGATAAAAAACGGCTGTCCCGAATGTCTGATTGTTTACGAAAAGTGCTACTTTTAGTTAGACTATCTTTTGTTCTATCATCAACATAAAAAAAAGAAATAAACAAAAAGGCAATAACTATTCTGTATCTAAGTTAACAATTAAAATGAAAAATGTTTTTTATTCTTCTGTCATTTGTGTTATTACACGCGTTATGAAGTAAAAAATGACTCACAGCATAATAAGATTAATAGTTAGCACAAAAAGAAATATATACCGACACAAAACCTGATATGTGTCAAAAAGATAATTACAGTAAGAATGCATAGCCGGAGTGAAAGGTATAATCACAACAAAAACGTGTATTGATAACATTTTAAAATTCTATCTGCCGAAGTTTGCTTTTTTAATGTTTAAAAATTCTATGCTTTCATTACTGTCAGTAAAAACTGTAATGCTATTGTAACAAGTTATGAACTAAAAGGCTTAAACACCATTTAACAAGGCTGTTTTCATTATCAATATTTGAGATCGTTTAATATTAGTGCATGCGTACTAGCATGTACTAAATACTTGTACCGTTCAAAAATGGACACTGAGGACATGTTACAAGCAGTCATTACGCCGTAAATCTATCAAAATTATAACTGTTATAAATGCATGTTGGAAAGTATCTGCTATGGGAGACTGAAAACACTTTCACTAGTAACCCATCTTAAGGCTGGTTTTCACTAGCGTCGGAGTCGAAGTTGGAGTTGCAAGAGAGCTTATGACCAAGTGAAAATCAAAAATCGGAGTCGTAAGCGGAGTCATAAGCTCGACGGAATCGGAATCGGAAGAATCAGAACGTTCCCATTTTCTTCCAACTCCGCTTATGACTCCGACAGTTTAATTTTCACTAGATCGTATCGCTCTGCGCTTCTGATTACGACTGCGACTCCGTCGCTATTGAAAACCAGCCTTTAGGGCTGCTAAAAAACCTCAAGACGGTATTGTAAAATGTTTCATATCCAAACTAAATGTAAATTGCTTATGCAGGTAATTTTATATATAGTTGTAAACTAATTATGTGGGAATGGCATGAACTCAATGTTCATCGATAGACAAGTTAAGTAATGTACAAAGTACAATAACAAAATAAAAATTTTCTAAATAAAAACAGTAAGAATATTAGTATAGATATAGATATAGATATAGATATAGATATAGATACATTCTTGCTTTGGTTGAAAATGATATAAGAATGACTTTTGTTTCAATTATATAATTAAACCTTTTTATAACCCGTAGTTTTTTTTAATCATTAGAAATAAGAAAATTTTACACATAACTTGAGGTGATATGCAGTTTGTATCGGGCAATTGTTCTTTGAACGGTTTGTGTAATTATGTATGGTATAGTGGACAAGATGATTGTTCCTGAGAACGCGTCGAAACTTATTTTAATCTTTAACTTTGCCTTTACAAGGTTTTCTCGTTATTTTTATGTTTTTCTACTTTTTGATCATTCACCTCACTATTTTGGCATTTCCGTTAGTTTGTTTTGCAATTTTTGTCCAACATTTTATACATAAATTTGACCGAGCGATTGTGTTTCGGTATCATACCTGATGAAATCTAGTTTGCCTAGCCGAAATATTGTGTTTTAAAACTTCAAAATCTAATTGGCCTTCCTTTCTCCTTGTTAGGGTCACAAATGAAATAAATGTCCCTACATGTAATAAGGTCCTAAATGTAATACAAAATTGGTCCTCAATGTACTAAAGGTCCTAATTGTAATATAATTTTGGTCCTAAATGTAACGAGGGTCCTAAATGTATTATCATTTTGGTTCTTTATTTAATAACGCACTTTCTTACAACTATTAAGACCTGCGATCAGCTCTCGGCTTTAGTACATTTGTTGAAAATTATCAACCATCTTGGGCCAGGTTTCCGCTTTACTATTGCATGCGAGCAGATCCTTCTTGACGGCAGAGGGAGGACTAGGACTAGAGAGGAAAGAAGGTACTAGCTTACTACTTACTTTTCTTCTCTCCTCCCCAGTCCTCCCTTTCCATGCTTCGCGCACTCCCGACAAGAAGGCTCTGCTCGCAGGCTACTTTACTATTAGCATGTAAGTTTTCAGCTATCCACTCTACCAAAATTCTAACTTCTGTCTAAAGATTATTTACAGATTATATTGCTAGTCCGTAAAATGGTAACTGTGGCGAAAATTAAATCATGACGTGTGAGTGCTTGTTTGAGACAGAGAATTCTGCTCATAAGTCTATATAAAAACATAATAAACACCTTCACTCTACTAAGAGTCCTTGTACCTCATTGGATAGAGCGTCCGTCCGGTTTTCGGGAGGTCGTGGGTTCAAATCCCGTCATGGGTTCAGAATTGTTTTCTGAGTATTATATTGGTTTGAAGAAAGAAGACAGAATTTAGAATTTATTATTACATATTAATCCAGTGCCTAAAGATTATTTACAGATTTTTTTCTTTACCAAACTAAAATGTTTGCAATAGTTGATTTGAACAGTCACAAAGCGATCGTGGTTCCCCGTGCAGTTCAGGTTTAATAAACGAGTTTTATTTGTGATACCATAGGCATGTGCATTCTTCTTCCGTTTCTTTTAATTAACTATTTTTGGCTTACTTGATTTCCTCACAATGTTTGACATTGTCACTGATAAAGTTCAGGATTTTTTTAGGCAATTTGGCAATGGCCGATTTAATTTTCCAAGAATTTAATATTGGCAGCTAGGGACAACATTGTGACAGCTATCTCGTTAACCGCAGCTTTGGAATTAATGAAAAAAAGAATTTTTTCATTTAGTTATTTTTATGCTTTTATAAAATACATAGCTGGTCCTAATTGTAATAAAGTGTGTTATTACATTTAGGACCAAAATGATATTATCATTTATAAAATAATTTGGATAGTACGCGTGCTCTGATTGATTGAAAAAACATTTTAAGTAATGGATATCTGAACAGACATAGCGTTTCCGTTGGTTTTTGGCAAAAATTGGGGCGAGAGCAAAAAAGCGGAA